>JAEAOA010001313.1:195000-282500 GCA_016746295.1 Potamilus streckersoni
ACTAACAGCCACAATCTAATTCTGGCACTGAGAGGGAAGTCATACTGATAACACAGTCCAGCCTCTCAAAGAAAGGCCAACGAACCTATGGCAAAAACTTCACCGTGATGTAATCTTTGAAGGTATCTTAGATTAAAATAATCATTGTACACAGTGGAAATTTCAGTACTGATAAACAAGTGTAGATATTATATATGAAAATATTTATTGTGAATTGAGTGCTCATGCAAAAGACTGCCAGCTCGGCTTGGTCATTTTTACGTAATGGACTTCTCAGGTAAATTATAAACAACGAGCGAATAACTTTTTGTTTTAATTTTCAGGTATTTCGTAACCCAATCATTGCACGTTTAGAAACTGGTAGTGCCTACTTTAGCTCAATAATTTGTCCTACTTTAATAACTGTTAAAGTTAGTGGTCTTTGGACTATATTCAGGTTAATTTTTGAAGCACATGTAGACAACTATTTTTGTCCATTGTGTGATTAGATCATGCAAAATTTTAACAAGTACAATATCCAAAGAAATTTCAGCCACATTATATTAAAGTAGCATAGAGGGATTAAAATATTATCTTCCATGTATATGTTTCAAATGCAAACAACTTCACCTTTACACACATCACTCGCTCAAAAGTACATTAGAACTGGTGTGCTCCCCCATCCTTATGAATGATCATTTGGAGATAATCTTTATTGCTCTTTATTATTTATCTTACACACTTCTCTGAACGTCAAAATTAACATCCTTTACTAACCTTTTGTCTATAACATATAATTAATACTAGTGATCTAAAAACGGATTAAATATTAAATATGGTGTTTAGTTCACTAAAGTTTTAATTCAGCTTGTAAGAGATTGCTTTCAAGATGGCGTGTTGGGTTTCGTGTACGCTATTAAAACTTTACTTTCTGCTCCTGCAACATGTCGCGTAGTTTTATATCTTAAATTGAAGGCTTTAAGAGTATGGTCTTACGTCGTATTTCAAATGTGATGGAGAAATAAAAAATAATCGGGAGTTTCTTTAAATTTTATGTAAAGATTCATGACCAGGCCTTATACTTTTTAAAGTATACTAGTTTTTTCAATCAGTGGGTGTTTTCTTATATTAGCGCTGTGTTTCACTATGCACAGTAAAGGGATTGTGCACTCGTGATGCTATAACTGTAAAGTAAACTCGGGTTCGATTCTAGGACGAATTAAAATTCTCTTACAGATATGATAATGTGTACAAGGGGAACACACACTTTATAACAGCTTTATTTCTTATATGCAAATACTATTACGTTACTAATGCGCCTGTCGTGCTCTCACATAAGTAATTGGTTAATTTAGAAAAAAGGCTATAAAAATAATTACAAACGAATCAGGCACAAAAATGACCGAAATTACTCCTGAAGTGCTGACAATGTTTATTGCGTTTCCTGCAGTAATACAAATAAATTTTGTCTCTGGCCTGTACAGTATTGACCAGATGACCCCGTCTTTCCGATACGATAGTAACGGTTATAAATGTCTTAATGCATACCTTGCGATACAGCCTTACTTACACTACTAGTTGCCAGCAAGAAAGTTCATGAGCAATTATGATTTTACTATACATTAATCATGCAACGTTTGCAGCGCTAGATTTCGTATCCTTTGTGGTTTAAGAAGTTTGAGGTGATACACAACTATTCATATATCAAAAGTTAGCGAAGCAATTCCGAGGTGCAGGATGACACTGCAAAGCGAAGACAAGAAATTCACTGACAAGTTTATTTAAATAAGCAAACCGTGAAAGCAGTGCAAGTGAATATTACTTATGTAGTTATACGCTAATTATTCTGGGAATCGTGCTGATTATCAGCTATCAGTGTAGATAAGAAGACGAGTTCTTGTCATTGCATTAAACCTAAATGTAATGTGGAGATACCTATCAACCGTTTGAACGAACCATGGAAGTACATTTCATTAGCCTAAATAGACTGTGCGGATACATTCCAATATCCTAACCAATCTGAGGAGATACATTCCATTTGCATACATGGTCACTGGGGATACATTCCAATAGCCTAAATATTCCGTGTGGATACATTCCAATAGCCTAAATATACCGTGGGGATACATTCAAATAGCTTAGTTAAACGTGGGATACCTTCCAATAGCCTAAATGGACTGACGGGATACATGCTATTTTTCAGTTAATTTACATGAATGGTGGATGATATAATAAACAAAAAAGGTGTCATCATCTACAGTATAAAATATACACAAAAACATACATAGGAAAAATATATATGCAGATAAATGCAATATAAAATAAGTTGCTGTTTTGAAATAATAATCATCCCAAAATATTCACATGATAACTGGATATAGGACGATCTCTCTATGATTAAAAGCTTTCTCCATATAAGTTTCCACATTGTTCAAAATTCTAAAATTATGGGTTTTCATAACTCTCTCAACGTAATTATGTTTGGTCAGTTTAGAAAAATGTTCTCGATATCTCTGACGCTTAGACATATATACAAAAAGCTTTCAAGGACAAAATAATATTCTCTTCAGGTTACAACTAGAACAGGATCTATAATGAATTAGTTGATACGATCTGGTCCATATGTTAGCTTCGTCTTTTGAGTCTACACTATTTTTAGCAACCGCATAAAATAAGGACTGTTTTAAAGATAATCCATTCAACTTTGTATAATATTTTGTGATAGCCTTAGTGAAAAAACTAAGCATACGTCAAAGTTACCGAACCTGTGATTTGCCATAATTTCATTTATATGAATTATTAGCAGGATTAAATGAAACGGAGAAAGTTTTATAACGCATGGACGTGAGTAAAAAAGAAAATTTAATATGTATACATTTCACTTCAGTGATTTGGATTCATCCTAAAAAGCAGTAAGCATTTTCGCAAAATATCAAAATATCTTTTCTCTATTAAGGAGACATGTCTGTCCTTGATTCGTCGTCGTTTACATGTACAGAATATTTAAGAACGTTTAATAACATTCTGATGCTTAGCTTTACCCCGACCCCATTTTCGAATGTTTAATAATCTACAACAGATGTAAGTTGCCAGAACGCTATTGTTGGTAAGGTCGTTATGGAAATTTCGATTAATTTGGGATATGCACATTCTATTATTGTCAATTAGTCATTTGAATTCATCTTTTTTATTGTGTATGTGTGTTTGTTTTTGTATTGTTACATGCTTCCTTTAGTCTCATTTTGTTGTATTATGAATTTTTCGTTTGATGCTCGACACACAAATACAGGATGTATATATTTTTAATCCTTGGTACATTAATCACTTAACCGTGATTTGAAATAATCTCGTTGATGCTTATTCGTTCTATTATTCATTATATAAATGCACCTGTTTGTATTTGATGTTTGTTGATATATATATATATATATATATATATATATATATATATATATATATATATATATATATATATATATATATATATATATATATATAAAGAAGTTCATTAAACACAAAGAAATAAACACCAAATTGTGTACAATATAAGTAAAGCGTTTACCGTTTTCAGACATTCCTTATCAGAGATGTAAACAACGGTACCTTTATCAGTGACCTCTGGATTGGCTATAAAACGCAACATACCCAGCTAAACAGTCTCTGTAATTCTGGGGGATACGACT
Organism: Potamilus streckersoni; assembly: GCA_016746295.1. NCBI lineage: Eukaryota > Metazoa > Mollusca > Bivalvia > Unionida > Unionidae > Potamilus > Potamilus streckersoni. Next base: position 198,663 of record JAEAOA010001313.1, read on the forward strand.
ATGTCGTATAAGGTGTAGTCTCTCTCTCTCTCTCTCTCTCTCTCTCTCTCTCTCTCTCTCTCTCTCTCTCTCTCTCTCTCTGCAACATGGTTTACAATGACGAGTACAAAATAATATCAACTAATTTTCCACTGTTGTTTGTCAGTTTGTTGCATTTAACTTTAATCAATCTCTGACACACTATGCCGTCTTAAGGATTGGGTAGATTGCCCAGGGCCTCACGCTTCTAGGAGCATCATACTGCTCATACTGCAGGGAGCCCCCGTGCATTGCTTTGCCTATAGCCTACAATGTTGTTAGGACGGCACTGCTGACAGAAACGACTCATTGCTGGTTCTAGTACACTTCTCGTCTGCATTTGATTTGCATTATCTATCTCACAAATCTGCTATAAAAGTGAGCCCAACATCAAGTTTTTTTTTTCTTGTTTTATTTTCTATCGTTGCATATGGTATATGTTCCACAATCTATGCACGATAAAAAAACATCATCCAAACAGCTACTTTACTCGCATAATATAAATGTCAAAAACGATACAAAAGTCTTGCTGTGGATGTGCTACTTGTCTCCACTTTATGTGTTACAAACCTATGTAGCAACATGTTTTCTGGCCAGCTCTTATGAGAAATCTGCCAGTTTCGTTCTGTTGAATGTTCATGTCAAATGGCGTTATAGACAGCATTTGTATTTGCCCCTTCCAGTCGGTCCGACACTGGTAATATTTTGGTTGGATCGAAATCAAAGTGAAAAAGCCGGTCATTGTGGCCAGCTCACTGTGTTGCTAATCTGTGAGAGCAAGTTCGATAATTGAACGGGAAAGTCATGAACTGTTTCAAACTGCGTATCTTTCAAGACATAAATTACTGGTGTATATCAGAAACGCTGAGACAAAACCTTATTTCATTTGACAGAGCTGGACTTAAGTTTTAAATATTTTCATTTTAAAAAATCCCAATCAACAAGTCAGAACCAAGACAATGTTATAGAAAGCGGAGTATATTAACTTATGGGAAGCCTTTTTTGAGGATAGGATACTGTGTTTAATGTTGAATGTAGAGTGCATCTCAGTTCTAGCATAATGTTTAAATCTAAAAAAATGTGTTAAATATAAGAAGGAGAAAAATACTTCATGTCACTGTCGGTATTAATGACGTGTTTGCTCAAAATGTGTCAGCATGACTTTATAAAAATGTATCATGTTTGTGACTTTTATGTGAAGACATGCATTCATGCTTGCATTAGAGCATTATAATATATATATATATATATATATATATATATATATATATATATATATATATATATATATATATATATATATATATATATATATATATATATATATATATATATATAAAGTATTATTGTTAGGAAACTCTTGCAAAATTCTTCCAACATGTTGATAACATTTGCGAACTATTGCAAATTAGTTTAATGATGGGGATGTAAGGGGTTTAAGTTGCTGTTAAAATGAGGCTTTTTGCAAATTTGTTCTAAATGTGTTACTCTTGTCTAGCTTTCGTACTTGTTCCCAGGGTTTTATTCGTGACACACATCATATGTAACGCTGCTTGTCTCCTAAAGGGCTCTAAACTCCTGTGATCTTGCCAAAGCTCTTTCCTATGTTATAGTACAGCATTCAACCTGCATCACAAACAATAATGGCTTAATAATTTGTTTCAGTTACTATCTTCTGAAATAGCTGAAGGAGTATTTGTGTTGCAGAAGTAGTTGTGCTGCAACTAACGTTCCACACTTTCCAGCCTGCCTAATCTTTTCATAATTACAGTGTGCTTTAGTTACGTATAATACACAATTCAACAGACAGCTTCATTTTATGTTCTCGTAGCTATTCTTGAAGAAAATGTATTTTTCTTTCTGCTCCAAATCGTTAAAACCATTTGCGATTAGATCCGAAAATTGATTCACTCATACATTAGATTCTGCTTCGTGTCCGTATTTAGGGTTAATACTTTTAGGTTAAAGATCACGTGTCAGTATGGAAGATTATCATTTCCTTCGGCTTTATAAATAAAACTTGGTTACTTAAACATTATTACCAGAAAATGTAGAGTGTTATGCATTTGGGTTCTAGCATTCAAGTTCAATGTTACAGTTCGATCTTGTAAGGCTTACGTTGTTTCTGCTATTTTATGCATAAACTATTTTTGGAGCATTAGAGAACACCCATGGTACTGGTATGTTTCTCAATTTTTATGTCACATTATGCAAAAGAGACTAGTGCCAATCTTTAAAATGCAAGTTAATGGATCGATGCTTCGCCTTTTTTGAGCTTTAACTTTGTTGCTCATGTTTAGATTCTGTGTTCTCATGTCAAGTCTATAACATTCTAATTAACTTTCAATATCAGTACCGTAAATCTATGGCTCTCTTCGTGACCCTGTATGTCTGCCCGGTAACTCTAGAATTCTAATATTTACTTGATATGTGTGCACGGTAACTAGAGAAATCTAATATTAACTTTCTATGTCTGTACAGTATGTATAGAAATCTAATATTAAATTTCTATGTCTGCACGATAACTCTATAGTTCTATCATTGACTTTCTACCCAGTAGCTCTATACCCGTATCAATAATATTCTAATTCTGACGGTAAATCTTTAGTTTATCGTTAAGCTACAATCAGATTTCATCCAATAATTTGGCAATCGATTTTTGTATTAAAACCTCACCAAAAAGACAACAAAACAGTTTCCGCAATTCGGTTTTATTTATACCTAAGCAATAATGTTAAAAAATCACCTAAATTATAACATCTGTATGGTATGTATTAACGGCTGAATCAATTATATCAAGAAGAATTTATTAAAGAGCATTTCTGATGGTAGTGTACTCATTATAATATCATGGTCGATGAACCCTTTCAGAAACCAGTTTCTGAATTTGCCCCCGGACCGTATTCAGATACAAATAACAAAGACATGTCTAATTTATACAGTGACCAATATTAAGCAGAGATGACATATTTATCGGTTAGAGAAGTTAAATGTCGCCCTACTTCGGTCATCGTGTTTAACCTTAAGGAAGGCTGTTAACCTTTTATCATTTGTTGAACGACTAAGTGTGTTGGAGGTGGCTGTAATTCAATGATGGACTGGTACAACCCTTTCTTGGGTGTATTGTAGTCTGTTCTATTTATCTCAGTCAAAGCATGTATTTTACTCCAGTCTCATTAATTTAGATGGCTGTTAACTCCCGAAAGACTGTTTGCAAGCTATAAATGAGTTCAGTGCAGACTGATACATTTGCTTCTGATAACGTGTGTTTTACATTTATCGCATCAATCACGCAACTATTACTTTAGCTAAGCTATTCAGTCTTTCAAGACTATTAAATACTATGCAAGTATAATTTCCAACACATCAAAGTTTCTCGCTAAAGATTCAGGAATTTGTTTCGAGAAAGGAAACTATTTTTTAATAGAAAAAAGTATTAAATTTATATATGTGTTTATGATGTTTAGGTCAGGTGTCAGTGGTTACTTTCGTCTCTTACATTAGGAATTGATCGGCAAATCCTATGATCATATCTCGAATGTATACCTATAGCTATTATTCTAATGCATTTAGACTAACGATCAAATTATTGTTCCTTTCAGACAGCCTTAAGGTAGTATTATACGAGAAGTTACTGATGTATTTCTGATCATATGATAGAAAATTGACAATTTCTGGAGAATTTTTTAAAACAAATTTTCTGCAAATTACGACGGTTCCATACACCGGAGACCTGTTTTAGTTTCGCAGAAGCAGTCATGATGCGAATGATGTAAAAATGGAGCAAACACACGGGAGAAATTGGGACTGATATCTAATGCAGGTCCATCGTGTTACGCCTTTGAAAATGGGACTTATATAACAGCTTCAATCATATAAAACATAAAAAACCAGTCGTTTGATATTCATGTTCGATACGTTATTTCCCCCAGGGTATTTTACAGTATCTCTCTTACCAGACCAAACAGCGATAAGTATTGTTCATGAATATTGATGAATTATAACAATAGAATATAAAAAATAATTGACTAGAGAACACATATATTAAAGTAAATCTTACTCGTGTAAATAAGTATACACTTCATATTTTTAATAACAGATGGATCATATATTCTTGTTTAATATATGTACTCACTTCAATAAAAGTTTAACTGTCATTAAAATACAAGTAAAATTGTGATGAAGGAAAGAAAACGTATATACATAAACGAACACACCAACGCACTCTTGCATAAATATATATATATATATATATATATATATATATATATATATATATATATATATATATATATATATATATATATATATATATATATATATATATATATATATATATATATTGGGCAATGATTTAATATTGAATGTATGAAACTCGTTGAATAATGTCCAGCTTTTGCGAACCTTTGCAAGCAAAAGAGGACATTATTCAACGAGTTTCATAAATGATAAATGTAATATTAAATCATTACCAATTTAAGATTATTTTAATCACATAGCTTATATTGCAGTGGAAATTATTAGATAGAAAGAAGGAAAAATAATTACGTTCATTCTGACAGAAGGTGCACCTTTGATTTGTTGTGCATAAAAAACTAGTTCCAAGCAAAGTTGAACTAGGAAAAGTAGATTGAACTTTTTTCTTTTACAATTTATGAATCAAAGAAAAAGCTTCCGTCCGAATAAACAGAACATTTTTAAAACGACAAAATCATTTTTCAAATCAGAATGATCAATGCCACATTGTTTGAAACGGTACACAGTAGACCTAAAGAACATGTATACCCTTAAATGTCACTTTCAGAACTAAACATTACATTGTTGCGATTTTCATGTTAAAAAGGATCAATGAATGAAAAAGAAAATGCCCCATTTTCTACAATGCATTTGAGACCGGATAATTGCTATTTTTGATTTGGAACACTAGACTGTACAGAAGACGTAAACAAATATCAATCTAAGTCGGATTTACATCCCATGTATTCTGCGCAAAGAGTCTGAGGTAGTAGATCTATTTATGTCCAGATTCTTCTGTGAACAGTGGTGAGTTTATTTACTTTTGTAAGTTAACATTTAACCACGCTTGTATATAGGGTGGATTCTATGTCTTATGTTACAAATATACAAACCTCCCCACACCGCCATCCTCTATCAAACAAGAAATAATCTTCGTTTTTCTTCTTATTGATATTTTTGTCTTGTAGTTTTACGCCATTTTATAATGTTGACAGTGTTATAAAACCTCGGGGGGGGGGTAACATATCCATATACAGACAGCCGACTTTCCCACTATCCCAGCTAGCAGTAATGAGGATACTGCATAATAATTTCATGGGATTATTTGGACCAATCAAAATCACATGAAGTGATTATCTTAACGTGTGGTAATATCAATAATATGAAACTGCACATAATATAGGAAACCCATACCTACTTTTTGATATATATATATATATATATATATATATATATATATATATATATATATATATATATATATATATATATATATATATATATATATATATATATATATAAGAAAGAATTATAAATATGTACCAGACAGAACAAACAGTGCTATCCCTGGATTCTGTAGTAGAATCTTGATAATAGTGGACAGAAAAAATAGTTTAATACAAACAATACTATCATACAGGTTAGAGAAATTAAATTCGTACTCTACCGAGTTTCGCGAGTAATCGGCACCCATTGCCTTGCCTGCACGAAACTCGGTAGAGTACGAATTTAATTTCTCTAACCTGTATGATAGTATTGTTTGTCTTTAAAGATATATATGATATATATATATATATATATATATATATATATATATATATATATATATGTATATATATGTATATGTGTGTATATGTATATGTATATATAATATATATATATATGTGTATATGTATGTATGTATGTATGTATGTATGTATGTATGTATGTATGTATGTATGTATGTATGTATGTATGTATGTATGTATGTATGTATGTATGTATGTATGTGTGTGTGCGTGTGTGTATTAGATAAATTTACCTACGGCCTTATAAACCTAGCAAATATCATAAACGACTGCAAGAAGTCCGCCTTATGCTGTTGTTAGCATTTTCGCTATTATACTGAATAATAAGACACAAAATGCAAAATTATGCAAAGCTTTCCGCTGAATGTCGCTTTACGTTTGCGTTGGCGATATATCTCTTGATATTTACGTATTTACCTTTAACATCCTTGATCATATCATATTTCTTTTCTACTTTAGAAACTTTTATCTTGGGATAACATGCCATATAAAAAGGAATTGGGTATAATTACACGGTGTACAATGGCTCTTTCAGATACCAATTTAGATGTATTATTACTTATCAGGAATGAATTTTCATTTGACTATAGTGTTATGAATAATAATTAGCAAACGCAAGATCACTGACCTAATTGAATTAATTTATCTACTGGGTATATCGGGACATTATTATTTGTTGCTACATCATATACCGCTGCTAATTCTTAATGCTACATTGCACGTACTCATTAGAACTCTTAACCTTTTTCATGTTTAGCACGTCCTCGATAGAGTTCGTAGCCATTATTTTGCTTTGCAAATACGCTTTAGAACTCTTAACGTTTCTTTAGCGCTGATCATACTTGTTCGAGTTCTTAATACTTTTTCACGCTTAGCAGGTACTCAGTATAAATCTTTACCTTTCTTTTGCTTACCTGTCTCATTATAGCTCTTATCCATCTTCTTGCTTAGAACGTGCTCATTACAGGTCTAAATCTTGCTCTCGTTTTACATGTGCTTGTTGAGCTCTAAACATTTATCGAGCTTTCACACGTACTTGTTAGAACTCGTAACCTTTTCTCTTGTTTTGCTCGTACTCTGTACAGTTATTAATTTTTTTTCTTGCTTAGATGGCTCGTTAGAATGCTTACTTTTTTTTACTTTACACATATTTTTATACAGTTCGCGACCTTCAATTGTTTCGCATGTACTTGCTGGAGCACACACCCTTTCTATTGCATAACACTTCTCTCGCCTTGCACATTTTGTATAGAACTCTTAATCGTTTGATATCAGTAATTCTGGATCATTTTCCAAATCTAAAATTGCCTTTAGGTATGTTATTGATCGGTTACCATAGCATTAAAATCAATCTTATTAGCACTGTTTCGATTACGTTTGAGTTATTTTACTGCTAAGTGTCCTGCTAAGTGTATAAAGATATTATTAATTTAAGTTAAATTATGACTGAGTGTTGCTGTTGCTGTAGGGTTTAACGCCATTTATCAGCACATTTATGGCGGCCAGTATAAATGGTAGAGGAGAACCCGGAAAATATCGGAAACCGACACACTAGATGTTACTGGCAAGCTTTCTCACATACCCAGATTGGCCGAACCAGAGACTCAAACCCAAGCACACAGACGTGAAATAGTAATGATCCGCAACAGTGAGCTCTTTCGACCACTCGGAGCCCAAGTGTGAGTGTTATATATGATTCTGTTGCGAATGTCATTAAAGCACGACAAAGAGATAGCATCACCACTGGTCTGTGGAATGTCACATTAAGACCAGCAGGGAAACCCAAAATGATAATTGTTGCGATGAGAAGGTACAAATGGCACATCCATGGACTCGGCATGATGCGCTTATATAATTTCGGAGAGAGATCCACATATGCAGGACACAGGATTTACTTCAGCGGACATGACGACAAACTTGAGCATGGAGTCAGACTTATGGTTGCCAACCATTGTCTAACAGGCTGATTACCATCCTTTTGAAGGCATCTCCCTTCAACATCACCATCATAAATACTTAATCCCCAACATCTAAGCATGATAACGAGGTAGTGGATGCGTTTTATGACGAGCTTCATGCTCTCTTTGAATTGACATCCAAGAGCGATTTTTCTAGTGATTCAACGAGACGAAAATACGAAGTTAGGGGAGAACGCAACAGTAGACTGGTAAAAAGTCTGTGGTTCATACTGTAACGAACAGACCAATGAGAGAGGACTAAAGTTACTGGACTTCGCCGCCTACGATTCGCCCCCCCCATATCATATTGAAGATGGACTTGGTATAGTCTAGACAGAAAACATCACAATAGGTTAACTACACCTTTGGTGATGATGTGCTTTCGGTCTAGCATCAAAATCACCAGAAAGGTAGCTTCCCAGGAATTGACATAAGAAGCAACCATGACTTGTTGAGGATGGCTATCAAACGTCATCTGAGGAACACAAAGAACCCAAAACATTATAGCGTCAGGTTTGAATTTTGAAAATCTTAAAGAACCATGTGTGGCACAAGCATTTCAAGCATTATTTGCGGTAAATTTGCAGCAGTGACAATTCTGGGTGCTCAATAAATAAACATAGACCCATTAATCACCTTCAGTTTGGCATTAGTAGGCACAACCAGCCAGATCTATGGCAAGCATCGTTGGATAAATCTTTAATGGGTAACAGCTGATATCCTCAATATCTGTAATGTGAGTAGACAACTTTGAAGAAGCATTTAGGCTTTGAAGGAACAGAACAAAACAAGGAAAGTAATAACCACATCAAAAAGAGCTTAAAGAGAGACAAGGAAAGATAGTTAAAATATAATGTAAAGAAATCGAGACAAGCATGAACCAGAATATTAAAATACATACTAGTTGGAGAATGTCATGACAACAGAGAAATAGATGAGATATACCACTGTCCAGTACAAGACTTTTAGAGACTCAGAGAATACCAAGATATCCCCAACAAATGGATGGAATACTGCTCTCAGAGCATTACAACCAGGTAACTTCTAGATACCAAGCTGCAATAAATTTCCCACTGACCATAACATAGTCTGACCACTCGATCCACAGTGAAGACGTAAAGACTGCAGTAGAGGAGCTAAAGAAGGGGAAGTCAGATAGGGTAGACAATACACCAGCAGAGCATGTTCAAGCAGGAGGAACTACCATGATATAGGTCTTTACAGCAATTTGGAAAACATGGCAAATAGGAGACTGGTCCACCCCATCTACCAATTCAATGATCATCACTCTTCCTAAGAAATGAAGTCTGCAGCTGTGCCAGAACTCTCAAATAATATGCCTTATTATTTATCCAAGCAATCTTATGCTTAAGATCACCCTTAATGGACTGAAACCCAAAGTATTGCATATCATTGCTTAAGAATATGCTGATTTCTGAGCAGGACGTATCACTACAGAACAGATCGTCAACTTTAAAATCCTTTAGAAAAAGTATATACAGAATTTGAATGACCTTTGTCTCATCTTAGTTGATTTCACTCAGGCTTTCGACGAAGTATGGCATGCAGCCTTTTTGACCACCATGTGGATATACAGCATAAGCGCAAAACTAAACAGAACCATACAATACCTGTATGACAAAGCAATCAGCTCAGTTTTTGTCAATGGTAATATCGAATATTGGTTCTGGGCCACAGAAAGAGTCAGACAGGGGTGCCTCATCTCAACCATTCACATCAACCTCTGCCTGGAAAGGACAATGTACGATATCTTGGAAGACCATGAGGTCATGTCAGTGCTAGAAGCAGAACGATATCAATGTCTTAGCATGAGATGAACAAGAACTGGAAAGTTTACTGAACTGTCGAAGTCAAACGAAACTAAATCATGTGACAAGGATCAGCGCTGAAAAGACCAAATAAATGTCAAATAACCCGAATGGCATTCAAAAGGAAATGGACAGAAGCTGGACACAGTGACAAGCTTCAGGTTCCAAGGTGTAATCTTTGATGAAAATTCAAAACCTGAGGCTCGGTCCAGCATTGCGCAGACAACTGCTGCATTTGCTCGGCTGAAACCCATTTGAAAGGACAGTAAGATCACGCTTAGATCTAAGACCTCTCTAATGCTCTCCTCATCAAATCCATATATGTGCATGCAAGTGAGACATTAACCCTGACAGAAGAACTAGAAGAAAAATCTATGCCTTAGAGATAAGATGTTATCGACGGTTCCTGAACAACACAGAGGAGGTGAGTGTCTCTATAGTAGAGGAGGTGAGAGTTAGAAATCAGGATGCAATGGGACCATATCGAGATCACACCACTGTCAGGCAACGCAAACTAAGATGGTATGGTCACGTCTCACACACATCTGACCTGTTAATGACAATCCTACGGGGCATAGTGACAGAATAGACAAAACAACACAGACAGAAGAATGGATAGGAACATAACCTCAAGGATTGGACAGGCATTGGCTTAGCAAAGTTCTTAAGAGCAGTGGAGAAATTCAAAATGGAGAGATTGTCTTAATGTCAACAGTGGAGCCCCTACAACCAGCCAGGTTACGGAAAAAAATGAAAATTGGAATGACACTATATTGTTTGGTCTTTCTGAGATATACTACAGTATATGGTGTTACAATAGGCTTACAAGATGTATTGATGTACTCTATGATAACTGTTCTACATCATGTCCCTAATTTTGAAATGGATGTTATATGCCCCAAAATGTACAGTTTTCCATACAAAGAGTTCATATTGCAGTGGATTACTTTGTAACGCATACAGACTTTTTTCAATGGAATGGTGCATGTTCCAATGGATAAGGTAAACAGACCATTTTCAATACAGATGGCTCATATTACAGTGGACAACTTATGATCAATATAGACAGCTTTGAATACAAATATTTCATCTCACCGTTCATTAATGGCAGAAATACAGTTTTCCATATAAAAAGTTCCCATTACAGTTGAGTTGTGCGCCAGGTAAACAGTTTTGAATACAAAGTAATGCACTGATACTTTTAAGCTCTGTTAGATATAATAATGAACAGAATTGAATGGGTCTTTAACATTGAGATAAATTACTTCTCTTTGTAATTTATGATATTTGCGAGATTAGTGTAATGATAATACTAGATGTAACACACATGAAGATTTTGCTTAGGTGTTGTAGCAATAGTTATTCTGTAAACCTGGAAATATTGTGAATATTTAACACTAGTAACATCTGCTGTAGTATATTTTGAAAGACAAATGCCTTTCAATACATTTAATAGATTTTTTTGTAATAATTAATTGATATTCAATTCATAACACAACAATCATTTTCTAGACTTATTCTCTACTTAAACGATTATTTCCTCTTCTTCCTCCTCTTCATCCTCTTCCTCCTTTATAACCCTCATCATTATCACCAGTCTTCGTGCTGCATGCCATATTCTTATTCATCGCTCAATATTTACTAATGATTCTATGCAATACAGTTGAAACAGTGGCTGCATCATATCTGTCTCTCTGGGAATGCCTGCACATTTAATCTGTCCTAATCCCCTTCTTTAGATTTGTTTGCCTTTCCCGCACATTGGATCTTGCTTGCATTAAGGTTGGAAGACGTTAATAGAAAAGTGAAACCTTAAGAATTCAGAGCAGAAATGTCTCTGAGCATGTACTTGGAATAGAATGATGACTCGTGAGAACGAAATTAATTTCCATACATAGCCACATTAGCACCTACCTGCCTAACTACTTACACATTTCCATACTTTACTAACAGTAATGGACAAAATGGAGAAATACACACTTTACAACCTTGTAAATCTCTGGTCAATGTTTGTAATAATTGATGCGTGTGACGACATCGTATACATGCTATTGTTCCCAAATGTTCAACATGAAATAGAATGGTCAACTTGAATGATAATCCTTTGATCCATCTATTGTTTTCCGAGCATATTTCAATAAAATTAATATTGTTAATATTGTTTCAAATATTACTTAGAATATATTTATAATATGCCTCATTAACTGCTATATTTTCACATTGGTTTTATTTGGCTAAGATCAACGACAGATCAAGAATTTACATTGGAGACATCTCTCGTTGGCTTCCAGGACTTGGCAGAATACGAATAGCTTAGATTTGATATCTTCGCATTCCATGTTGGTTATGCACTGATGAAAATCTAACAATCTGATCGTAGAATTGTCATTCTTCTGTATGGGATTTTCTAACTTAGCATGTAATATGGACGAATTTAATAGCTGCATTTGGTTCTCATTTTCAGTCATATTTCCATTTTGATTATCAAATCCAGCTTGATAATTGCATGTGAATCTGCCTCGAAGATGTATTTAAAATGTTATTATCCCCGACACGTTACCGTATCAAGTTTAATGTTGGTAACATGAATTCCGTGTGTATGTGTGTGTGTGTCTTTGTGCTTGCTTGTGTATTTGAATATGTATATACAATCTACATCCTGATCCATAATGTATGTTATCAGCCATATGTATGTATGTATGTATGTATGTATGTATGTATGTATGTATGTATGTATGTATGTATGTATGTATGTATGTATGTATGTATGTATGTATGTATGTATGTATGTATGTATGTATGTATGTATGTATGTATGTATGTATGTATGTATGTATGTATATTACATTACTACAGGAGGTTGAAATATCGGATGGAATATGCTCATCAGTTCCATATACTTCAGTCAAGATTAGTTAATGCATAGTCCTTTACTTGCATTTTCAATGCATGAATTTAGTTATCCATTATCCCATCCTTATGTGCATTGATACCATTATCATACTAATATACAGACCTAAGTAAGTACTTACATGAATAAATCTTTCTATCCAGCCAGCGATCAAAACATGCATATAATGCCAATCCATCGATCCATCCATTTAAATGCCTGCAAGACATTTAATATCCAATGTAAAGATAATAAAAACAAACCAGTGTATAATGCATCAAGTATGAAGAAATTTAATACGTAAAAGTAGGAGAGAAACTGAAACATTCAGTGTGTGTTGCACAAGATATAAAAATATTTAATAATTTTGAAGAAAGTAAGTAAAAATTACAATGTTTAACTGAAGCTAAGATTAACAAACAATTCAGTATGAAATGCGCAAGGTATGAAATATGCAATATGTCAAGGAAGCAGATAAAGAAAAACAGTGTGAAATATGCAAGATATCTAGATATTTAATACTTAAGGTAGGAGAATGTGCAATAAATTACAGCGTGGAATACGGAAGGTGTTTGACTGTAGCAAATGGTCAAGGAATATTAGAAAATTGTTTGATGCTTTTAAGTGTATTATTGTATCACAAAATTGTGTGATGCTTGTAAATGTATTATTGTATCACAAAATTGGCTTGAAGCTTGTAAATATGAAGGGGAAATCTCACAAGAGTCAGAGGTTGGTAAATGGGAAGATGATATTACAGAGTTGTTTAAAGTTTTATAATGCGAAGCTGATATCACACAAATGTTTGAAGATTGTAAATGTATTATTGTATCACAAAAATGGCTTGACGCTTGTAAATTTGAAGGGGATATCACACAAGAGACAGAAGTTGGTAAATGGGAAAATGATATTACAGAGTTGTTTAAAGTTTTATAATGCGAAGCTGATATCACTCAAATGTTTGAAGATTGTAAATGCGAAGGGAATATCAAAAAAGTTGTTGAAGCTATTCAGTACAAATAACAACGAAGTTAAACCCATCACCTTAAAATTGATTACTGATTTGATGTTAGGTAAATAAGGTGATATCACGAAATGTTAGCCCAACGATAAATGCTTCTGTGTCGGGAAATGTACGTCAATGACTCGATAGTTAGCAAAGTAACGTAGATAAGTGAAGTCCATTAATTCGTGTGTAATCAAATTGTGAATTCTATTCAACCGAGAATCGATGATAGTATCCCAACTGCCATAGTTCAGCTGGTGGTTTTTAGCCACAGTAGGGGTATAAGATCATCTCAGAAGTCTAATTATGTAATCGCCTCAGCAGGAATACGAGAATGCTAGAAAATACATAAATGCACGTTAATAGGACTATGTATGTATAGGTTACGAACTGAACATATTTAGCTTTGTTAAATTTATATAGATGATATCTGACGCAAAAGTGAGTTTGAATATTAGTTGATCCCAGGAGAAAAAAACCCAGGACACGTATTTAGGCTATTTTGGCTGGGTGCTTGATTCTTATTTGAAGGAAAATAGATCCGTATCTGACTGAAGAGTGGAAAGAGAGCGCAAACTGCAACCAGGTGAGAGATAGAGAGAGAGAGAGAGAGAGAGAGAGAGAGAGAGAGAGAGAGAGAGAGAGAGAGAGAGAGAGAGAGAGAGAGAGAGAGAGAGAGGGGACTTATCTCCAACAGCGAGTTTTGAAAAACTGAAAGTATAAAGTGATTCTGAAATGCTGACAGAAATTTGCTTTTTCGGTCCAACTTCGCGGCTAATTGAATTTCGCATAAATTTTGTAAAGCTCTATCTAACAGAATGTTTTAGTGAGCGATATCATGTTGTTGCATTACAGATCTTTGTTATTCCATCCATTAATTTCATATATCCTTTAATTGTTTACTCGTTCCGGACAATAATACGTGATCGATCATCTCTTAGTGAACAATAACCAAAAGCACAAGAAGTATGTGAGACCACATATATATATATATATATATATATATATATATATATATATATATATATATATATATATATATATATATATATGAATACTTGCATGGCATTTCAGTACATGTCCCAATATCACTGAATTATGCATGATCTGTTGTGAGAGCGAAGCAGCAGAGGAGGTTAAATTGTCACCTATGACATTATGATTAAATCATGAAAATGGTTTGCTCAAACGGGAAGATGAATCCTGTTACTATTTATTTTATTTTTGTATTGTCATTCATCATTAACTAAGGTATGAAAAGGTGAAATTCCCAACGTTGGCTGGTTACTTTATTACATAGAACTATTTCAAGTCACCAAGCTTTAGGATATCAACATTGATAGGTACAGGTGGAGGCCGATATTAGTAGTTAACGAAACTTTGACATGATGCACTTTAACTCAGGATCACGTGTCCATATATGTAAATGTCTTGCAAATAAAATTAAATACGTGCAATGTGTTAAATTATTTTTAACACAATATCAATATATTGGTTATTGTTTCTCAAAATGTCAAATAACAGATCATCACAAAGAACATGGATCTTGGTGCTTGTATCGCGCCATGTTTAAAATGAGAATTGCATCGAATATAATCGGATCTTATTCTACAAGACTGGTCGAGCTTTATATTTAAAGTATTTTTCTTATCATATGATTATTGATGAGTTTATCTTTATAACTGCATTTTAAACACACTATTGGCTACGTAATGCCGCTGCAAATGAAAGCTAAGTGATTTTCTCAATGACACACCAAGGGAACCGAGCCATGCTGACCTTAACGGATATCGAACGGGCGACCATTTGATTACATGTCTGACTCTCTATCGACGGAGTTACAGCGTCTTACACTTTCAAACATCCTAAATTAAGTTATAGTAATGATGATATATTTAATTTGTACTCGAACAATTAAACAAAAATAAAACAAGACTTTTATGTAACTTTACGTTGTATTATTCCTTCTATCCATCAACATAAAGTCCCTTCATGCTTCCGATGTTACGTAACATCATTCTTGACAGTAGATGAATCGAAAACTATGAACGATTCACATCTGAAACGAGGTTTCAGATCACCCTAGGAAAACATGAGCCTATGTCCTGAGTTGGATATCGATCATTGCATACTAAATACCGATTGTCTATAATATTTTTCTTGATCTTGGTTCAAATACACAACGAATTCACCCGTACAGCCCTGAAATCATGCAGTAGATATATAGGTTGAACCTAGGGTATATGTCATTTTCTTGTCAAAGAGAATAATACTGACACGCAGGTCAAGCTTGTATCAGCCCATGACAGATAGTAAACGTTATTGTAGACAAGAATCGGCATTTTTGATCTCCTGACATTTATATCTGTTAGATGAAGTACCGGAAGTGACCTTATTTGACATGCATTACCGTTCTTAGAAAATCGAATTAGTTTCGAGTGAACTGTTTTGTAAATGTGTTTCAAAGACAATATAAGTAGTTTCACTCCTCAGATTTTTACACGTCTGCTGCTACTCCTCTCTCGCTTGATAATACTGTACAGAGGTTTAAATCAACATTGGATAAATTTGTGCGATTTTATCTGTCATTGTCTAAGCAAAAACATATGTATAATATATTAGCCTGTAAAATGAATATATACATTTATTTGACTATCACTAAACATTTCATTAAAATATAAATCAATTAGACAGTCCTTTATTAAAATTAATGAGAATATTTCAAAGATTCCAGTTTTTAGCCTGTTTGGTGAAAATAAACTACTAGTTTTCGAAATGTAAACCAAATCGTAGTAACGCCTCCACTGATGTAAATTGTGATTGGAAATCGTGAACAAGTAGTAACCACTCTGGCTCTAGAGAAAAGGGAGTTCCTTAACCCGAACCAAGATATCAGAGTACAGTTTATTCATTTATACAGACATATTAGAAATGAACGATCAATTCTTCTTTATATTTCCATCACTGAATGGAAAGAAGCTATTATTCTACAACGCATCGTTTTGTCCGTTCTTAAACAACACGTCGCAATAAATGTAACTCAAATATTAATCGACATTAAAAACATACTATATTTTGACGAAATCGCTTAAATGTTTTGTCCGCGAATATAGCTTGTTAAATTGCATATACTCTAATAGTACACTAACATAGATTAATGGACTTCAGTGAAATTGAACATATTTGCACGCAAAAGCAATTAAAGTAAACCCAATGACTCGTTTAAATTAACGAGATCCCAGCAATAACCTCGATGTAGCAAATGATAGGGACTGCAAAAGTTGATAAAAGCTTGTGACAGCATTAAGAAATGATAAAATAAATAAATAAAAAATAAATAAATAAATACATAAATATCAAAGATAGGAACGATGAGCTGCGATCATGATGAAGTGAACAAAATAATATTTAGATATATAAAACTACCATGTCACAAAATAAATTAACAATCAATTATGTTAATGGGCAAGAGGGAACATGAAGTGGAAATGCAAGCAAGGTACGAAACAACTACTTTATTTTATAAATCAGGTCAATCAGAGGAACAGTTAGTAACCGAAATTGCTACACCTTTGTTGTTAACTATCATTTTTCTTCTTTCTAATGGGAGTTTTTTTTTTATAAAGCTGTTTTTAATTCCTCAATATTTTCTGTTAAGGTCTCTGCATCTGTTCTAGACGTCCAGTTACGTATGCTTTTATTGTTTTTACTACCTTTAAACTATTCTTGCATACATATTTTTTTGTTAGTGTCTTTTTCCAATCTATTGAATCTACATTTCAGGATAAAGTTCGGTGCATTATATTGTCGACTTGTCAGTTTCATAGCACTTACATACCACCTTAATTTCTTCCCTTATGTGTCGAATTTGTATACACTGTTAACGATATTTGTTTTCTCCTGATAATAATTATTCAACAAAGATTTCATTTATGAACATTGTTGTCATCTGAACACCCTCAAAGTCGTGTATTGGCAAACAGGTGCTTACTCATCACTTAAGTTGTGTTTCTTCCGTTCTGCGTTGAATGTTTGGCGTGTTGGAGGAAGTAAGTATACAGTTTATGTGCATTTAGTCCATACTGTTTGAATAAAGTTCACAACAAATTTTAAAAATAAACTATGGCTTCTATTTTAACTCTTTTTGAAATATATTTTAACTACATTGTACATGTTTATCTCCATATATGTACGTTTTTGCTTTTTGGAGGGTTATCTGACTTTGAAAATCATTCACTTTCTCCCTCTATGTCATCTTCTCTGTCATTGCTTAAATCATGAATCAGGAAATAATGTTAATGTTCATCTATTTTGAAATTGCATATGAGATTGGTTGTGCAATATCATTGGTCCTGTTAGATGGTGTTTTGATGGGAATTTTGTTATATAAGGATTTTTTGTATAGGACTTGAAAAACGACTTGCTTATGGGTTAGTGTCATGCCAATGCAATTCTCTATCTTGGATGTATTGATACTAATGTCTTCTATAACTTCCTCTTAATTATCACAATCATATATCATTTGCTGTACTTAACATTGTATCAAAGTGGTGAGCAATATACAAGCTATGCTTAAGCAAACCTGCATTCATTTTTCTATTATTTAAATGCTGAAGATCGTATTGATCCATAAACGTGCAAGTCATGCCAAAAGCAGCATGTCCCAGTCAGCTTGTCAAAAATGAACTATCAACATCTAAAGTGACGTTCAAATGGAAGAAAAAATATTTGTTGTAATTTACATATTGGCATCACTGATAGGCAGATGTTTTTCCTTAGTTACTATAAATATATTAGCATGAAATGACGTGACATCAAATGGGATTAGATACTTTTCTAGAAGATTTTACATACGAGTTGGACATGACACTATCTGCATTGAGTCATGGTGTCATAAATTGTAAGCCTACTAACTTCTGAAAGACAGATAATTGATATTAAAACCCTCTACTTTCATACGTGCCTAACTACAATGTAATGAAGACCAAAATGTAAACCGAAATAAATACTATTGATGATCGCATCTGTCACAAACATAGCCATTTTCAGCTATATTGAACTGTTTAATCATATTCTCTTATTTTATCTCCAGAAGGCATTTAGTCATTTTAATATTATCATATACCACACATTTCACAAACAAGAACCAGACAAACGAAATGAAGAACATGGAATGCAATGAATAACATAAAGGTCATCTTCATTTTCACTAGGGTCCCTTGAAGCTTAAACATCATCAGTTAAAATCAAAAGACGGAACACCTGATATTTCAGCCCATTGTATAATGTTAGGCTTTGAGTTAATGCTTGTACAATTCTACTTTTTATTTGGAGAATTAACATTAACAAGTCATCATAATGGTGCCACTATTTTAGCTATTTTTCATTTCTGTGCACTTAATTACGTTTATCAATATTTTGTTACTTAGTCAGCTTTAACCGTTTTACATTTACTCTGAAGATCAGTTTGAATTGCCGTTTAATAGCTAACTTCTGAATCTTGTTCTTACATTAAACGTTTTCATTTGACCGTTTTACATTTCATATTAATATCCACATCACCGATAATGACATGCGCATTTTGGAATTTTTTTGTAAATGTAATAGAAGGGGAACAAAACAAGCCAATAGATGGAAACGTTGTTATAACTTCACAAGCCTTCATAAAGGACCAAGACGGACAGATTACAAAAATAAACAAGAGACTCTAAAGCATGGAAATCTGCGCAAAGTAGGGCATACCACGTTGTAGCTACGTGAAGGAAATTACAGATTTACAGACAAGATGTTGTATTTTAATTTTAATTCTTAAATTTTAGTTTGATCAATATATGTGCGATTAAAATCTTTATTTCTTTTGTTATAAATTTTGTTTTCTTTATATTGGCGTGGGGTGTTTATTGATATCTCTATGCTGATACTCTTTTCAATAGCAAGTAATATATTGTTGCATAGTCGTTCTATATGTTGGTATATTTTATTTAAAACTGTTATCATCAAAAGTCATTGGATTTTGTACTGAACTCGATCTAGTAAAGCACCAAGTGGTTTACTGTAGTGGTAATGCGCTGATGGGTGATGACTGGTTAATTACTCAGGCTAATAGTGCATCCCCCCTTCCGAATTTTTGGCTAAACGTTTAAATCTAAACCCAAGTAATTATGCACTCTTAGAGATTCCGACGTTTCCGCTATGGGTTTTTTTTATTAGTTAAAGCTATTCTCTGCACACGCTCATGCTAGTTACTATAATAAATAAATGTTATGTGCAAACTTTATGAATCCGTTATCTTTTATTCATCTCCAATGCTAGTATTCAGTCTATATATATTTCTCATGTGAACGTCTTTGTAGAGACAACCAGTAGAAAAAATAAATAATCAACATGAAATTATTTGCAACAGTAAATGACTATACAAAAGAAGAAAATCTATTTTGGGGATGTGATTATATTATTGTCATCTATATCTGTACATTTAATTGCCATGGCCTCTAACGGTGTTCTTCGTTATATATATCTCAAAAGAATAACACTTGTTTCGATGTTTCTAAAACATTAAATAATGTTCATCGTCCGCTGTATACAACGCAGGATTCGAAATTTGCGGTTGCAGTTCTTCAAACACTAATTTTATTTTCTTTCTCAAACCATCGCAAAATACTCGAATATTATGTGTTCTTTAAACTACTTTTTCGTGTCTTTTGTGGATGGATTACAGGTAAATACCAAGAACAATATATAGCCATTTGTGTTTCCTACTGATATGTCAAAGTGCATGTAATGCGATTCTACGTACTACCTGTGCACTTTGACACAAGGCATTGTCCATTTCATGTTTTTGTGTTCAACACGATGTAGCAAAGCACACAATAACATCTCTTTCCATCTCAACCCCATCTCTTTAAGCTGTTTTAAACGATTTCGTATAGGATGGTTAAATTACGTAAATCATATTACATTAAGATTAAGTAAAATTCATTTTTAACTTCCCTAATGTCCTCTACATTTACTTGACATGTCTTATATATTTTCTAAATGCCATTTTGAGAGGCCACATATACGATCACTCGGTATATTTAGTATAGATTCCATGTCACTAAGAAACATCTTTCGTCTTTAGTTTTCATGTAAAATATTCTATCCTGTTAAACTTCCATCTAGGACGTTTGTTTGTTTCCTGCCAAGAGTTGATGTTTAAATGCCTCATAAAACATACATTAACATTTCGATTTCACAACTATTAAGTATGTTTTGGGGACCTTGATGAGTAGAGCAAATGTCTGTTCTGAACATGTTCTGAATCCTAAATTGGTAGTTATATTAGTCAAACCATTTATTACAGATGAGATTTCAAGTAATCAACTTGTCAGTGTTTTCTACTGATGAATCTTCTTAAAAAGTTGCTCCGTGTTATCAACAACAATTCATTCAAATCATGATACACACACACAAACACACACACACACACACACACACACATATATATATATATATATATATATATATATATATATATATATATATATATATATATATATATATATATATATATATATATATACATACATATATATATATATATATATATATATATATATATATATATATTCATTTATTTGACTTAAGTATTTAAGTATATTTAACTAATAATTATTTGTGATTCTTAAAAAATATCACATTCTTTTATAATATGAAAAAATAAGGATATATTTCATTTTCTAGCATAAATTTAGCAAAAGCTTAGATCAGTGTTCAGTCATATGTTTCACAGGAAATACAAACTGACGACATCCGAGCCAGCTCAGCACTGTGCTGGTACAAGATCAGTTACCAGTCGTAAACAAAGATAACATAGTTCACCTCTCGAGATTCCTTTTCTGCATATATATATATATATATATATATATATATATATATATATATATATATATATATATATATATATATATATATATATATATATATATATATATATATATTATTTCAGTCAGAACATGAATTTAAAAATGTCTTTTGGGAAGCCAGCAGGTGTAATAGAGTTAGTGTTTCTAAGATTTAAAAATTAAGTGCTGAGACAATCGCCTAATTTGATGAAAGCGTCAATAACTATTTCAAAATACAACAGCTTAAAAAGTAATTATTTTGAGACAATCACATATATTTACGAAAGGATGAATATCCGTTTCAAAACTCACACTCGCTTATACAATCAATATTCGTTTCATATAATAAAGATACCGATTTTTGAAGCATCTTGCTAGAGGTGGATTCAATAGAATTCAGAAAGAAACGTGTAAAAAGGATAACAAATGGCTGTGTATTTCCACATTCTCAAATATGTGCGAGTGAAAATTCATGAATATAATGCATGCTCTATATCTAGAAATAGTAGGATAAAGTCATTTTAGACGTGCATTCTGGCATTATCATTACTGCTTCATTCGCACAGTTATCTAGGCCAGAACTAACTTCAGTAAGAGTTATGTCTTGAAATTGGAAGATAATTTAAAGTGTGGAATGAGTCGACTTTGCTTGACATTTTAATTGTCTTTTGTTTGATGTTTTGTCTTATATAATAGTAATGGAGACAAGAGATCTGCTCGGATTTTGTATATTATTGTAAAATACTCTAATTCTCAAAATATAAATGTATTCTTTATGTAAAGTATTATACAACATACACTATGGACCATAGTAGATACTCGTTGTGTAAGTCGGGTCCGAATGCAAACTGATTAGGCACAGATCTGACGGGGAATAATGCAACGGCATATATGTGCCTTTGCGATTTGCATTTTGAAACGAAAAGTTGAGTGATACAGCATCTACACAAAACAGCATCAAGATATCGACGAGCCCATCCCAATGTAAATGCGTAACTATATACTTTACTCTAGATAAAAGTCACAAATGCTTTACATACTATTTACCAGAACGTCTGTTCCGTGTGGGTCATATGTCTTAATTAGCAAACGTGGGTTTTTTTTTTTGCAGCTATATCCTACACGGATTGCTGCTATAGACCGATTATCATGAGACTAACTTTATCTGGGTGCTTGTACATCATCTAATTTGATAGCGGAAGATCTTCCATGTTCTGATGTCCGTCCGCTATCAGCGAGACTTAATACAAATACCAAGATTATGTTACTGGACTGATGATATGTTTAGTATATATCCTAAACAAATATTTCATAAAGCAAAACAATTTGTTATGTGTTGCTGATTTTGTTGATATTATCATTGTACTGGGCAATTATAGTGGTTTATACATGTGGACATTCTTTGGTGACGTCATTATTGAGAATGAGAAATCAAAATTTTTATCAGATGTTCAGCTGAAGCAAGGTCACATGACAGCCAGTGAAAATATTGCCTTTATTCTTATGCATATAAAGTTATCAAAACAGCGCCCACGCAGGTAAAGTAATGTAACTGTCCGTCACGTAAATGCATTACATGCTAACGAAAGCATCGACTATTCTGATCTTGTCTGTTTTCATCATTTACAACTATGTGTTTTGCCAATAGATAAACAATATTTTTGTTTTTTTTTTCTTCATAGAGACATGGAAGGTAAATTTGTAATACCAAACCTGATGTGATTGAGAGTTAGATAAAGCGAAAAACAAGCATATTAATATCAGTGCTATCAGTCTCTCTCAAACATATGTTACTTTGCCATTTTATTGAGTACCTTGATTATTTATGTTGCTTATTACTGCAAGGCTATATCATTCTATTCAGTTTAACTTCTTGGTTGCAAATTTACAAGATAGTCTTTCTAGATATTTGAAGCAGATGTTATGAGAACCCCACAATTATTACTAAAGGAAAATCAATGCATATCGTAATTTATTCTTGTATTATGTGTTATACAAAGAAAACACATCCTCGCTTTTGCTCTCTAGAGTTTCTTCTTGAACCAAACTGTTAACAATGCTACAGTTTTGACCACGGACTCTATCCACAGTGTTAGCAATACTCCAGCTTAGACCACGGGCTTCATTCACAGTGTCATATCATTTCAAAATGTGCCAACTTTTCTGTTCGAAAGTAATATAGTAATATAAAACATATGATATGTTTAAATTATATTCAAAGATACAAAACAGATGAATAATAAAATCTAGAGCGAGTTTCGTTTCCACAAGTATGTTTTTAAGCACTTTATTTTCTCAAATTCGTAGATAAAGCAAATAAAGTTTAGATACAAATAAAATCTATTTTTGTCATATTAGTAGTATAATTTCCGACTCAAGTGATTATTTAGTAGAGTCTTTAGATTTATAATTCTTCCGGGCTAGCCTGGACCTCCTTAATCTTTAGCAACTTTTTCATATTTAATTGATTTGTGTGCTGAAAAAAACAACAGATCTTCCTTGCATTTACGATCACAATTCACGTTTAACTGGATGATAATTTTAATTTTCATGCTTTCGTTCGTTGTGTGAAAATAAATCATTTTGAAGGCAAGCTACCAAGGTAAGGGATGAAAGCTGCACCATGTTTTAGTTTTATAAGTTGCTAATGCTGATTCATGATAATTAATCTCGTCAACACATATAACATTACAGGAAAGTTTGCACAGATGGACATATCTAAAATATAATATTCCCCGTATCATGCAGATTTTTTTATGGAAGCTGTTGTAAGTATTGGATTCAATCATATCATGTTAACGATGCAACAAATTAATTTCTCTATGCATTTTCTCAGAGAATTAGGCAACCAGAAGAGTCCGTTTAATTTTATTTGACATTTCGACAGAAACTGTTATGGTTAGAGGTGCGGTAGTCGTGCAACTTTAATATTTTTCACTTTATTTTGTATTATTGTTTTGGTTACTTATTGAATTGCACTGTTATATCAACATTTTCACTAGTTTTATTGTGCATGAGAAGAAGTTACACCGATAGAAGCAAACGCACACACACACACATACACTACATACGAAAATGTAAAGATTCGTTTGTATCAACAAACAAATGATTTTTTTATTTATTCGGTCTTTGAGTACAATGTGTGTACGAACATTTTCACAAGAAAAAGAAACAAAAACCTCATATATAGACTATAACATACTAATTTATTTTACATTTTGATTAAATTTTCAGGAAAGTATTATTCTTCAATTAAATATCAAAATTCATTACACACACACACATATATATATATATATATATATATATATATATATATATATATATATATATATATATATATATATATATATATATATATATATATATATACATATATACATATATAAATGATAAAATATAATCTACCTTCCGTTATTGCTTTTCAAAATTAGGTTAAAAAAAAACTTATTTTAGCCAAAAAATCCTGTCTGTGTTAGATAAGTACAACGTTGTCTTGCCATTGCATGGCTATATGAGACAAAAAATTAGGTTCCTTAAATTGTTCTTGTGCTGCTTGCAGCATAGAAATATTGAGAATTCAAACATCTGCAAATGAACAGGAAATCATTTTCACCTTACTTGCTGGGGACAATTGCATGACTCGTCGCTTTATTGATTTGGATGTTCAAATTCAATTTGTTTAATTTCTTATTCAAGAAGTCTTGTAAAATCTATCCTAAAATGTAATTACAAAGTATAAAAACAATTCGGTAATGAAGAGTATAATATGAAGAATATAAATTACTGCCTATATATATATATATATATATATATATATATATATATATATATATATATATATATATATATATATATATATATATATATATATATAATTATTGCACTTGAACATTTCTTTTTCTATCGAGACATTTAGTCAACTATCTCCACTTTTTCCAATTCTTTTAATACGATATACCACTATTAAACATTTGATCTATCTATCTATCTATCTATCTATCTATCTATCTATCTATCTATCTATCTATCTATCTATCTATCTATCTATCTATCTATCTATCTATCTATCTATCTATCTATCTATCTATCTCTCTCTCTATCTCTCTCTCTCTATCTATCTATCTATCTATCTATCTATCTATCTATCTATCTATCTATCTATCTATCTATCTATCTATCTATCTATCTATCTATCTATCTATCTATCTATCTATCTATCTATCTATCTATCTATCTATCTATCTATCTATCTATCTATTTATCTATCTGTCTATCTATCTATCTATCTACATACATACCATCCCACCCACCCATCCGTCCGTAAACCCACCCGCCCACCCGCCCGTCCGTCTGTCCATCCATCCATCCATCCATCCATCCATCCATCCATCCATCCATCCATCCATCCATCCATCCACCCGGCTATCTATCTATCTATCTATCTATCTATCTATCTATCTATCTATCTATCTATCTATCTATCTATCTATCTATCTATCTATCTATCTATCTATCTATCAGTACCATCTTAAGGCATGGGCACACTGGGCAGTTGCCCAGGAACTCATGCTTCTAGGGGCATCATGCTGCTCGTATTGCTAATGAATAGTAGGTCCGGTAGGGGGCCCCAGTGCATTAATTTGCCCAGGGCCGCCTACAATGTTCTTAAGACGGCACTGCTGTTTATCTGTCTGTCTGTCTATCTATCATACCCACCTTACAAAAATACTACATTATTGCAATGTTTAATCTCCTTCAATCTTATTTATTATTAATGTTATCGTTTATGTACATATTAACTGCAAAAGTCTGCATAACGTATAGATTTGCGTATTTTGTGTTATTTTTCCGGTTTCTTTTGTGCAGTTGTCTATATACGGTTGGAAAAGGAATCGGTTTTGGATTGGGCTTGTCTCAAACCAATTGTGCAATTTCTCAGTAATATAAATATTCTTTCCGCGGCAAACAAAATCGTCCTTTGCATTTTGAAAGACTCATATTTGCCGATTCATTTGTAACGAATGTATGTATGTATGTATGTATGTATGTATGTATGTATGTATGTATGTATGTATGTATGTATGTATGTATGTATGTATGTATGTATGTATGTATGTATGTATGTATGTATGTATGTATGTATGTATGTATGTTGTTGTTGTTGTTGTTGTTGGGCTTAACGCCATTTTTCAGCACACGATAGGCTATTCATGGCGGCCAGTATTAATGGTGGAGGAAGAAACCGGGAAATCACCGGAAAGAACCACCGACCCACGAGAAGCTACTGGCAAGCTTTCTCACATATCCACTTTCGCCGAATCCTAGACTCGAACTCACGCAGACAGAGGTGAGATGGCAGTGATCCGTAACGGACAGCGCTTTAGACCACTCGGCCACTCGGGGCCCCTATGTATGTATGTATGTATGTATGTATGTATGTATGTATGTATGTATGTATGTATGTATGTATGTATGTATGTATGTATGTATGTATGTATGATGTATGTATGTATGTATGTATGTATGTATGTATGTATGTATGTATGTATGTATGTATGTATGTATGTATGTATGTATGCATGCATGCATGTATGTATGTATGTATGTATGTGTGTGTGTGTGTGTGTGTGTGTGTGTGTGTGCATGCATGCATGCATGCATGCATGCATGCATGCATGCATGCATGTATGCATGTATGTATGTATGTATGTATGTATGTATGTATGTATGTATGTATGTATGTATGTATGTATGTATGTATGTATGTATGTATGTATGTATGTATGTATGTATGTATGTATGTATGTATGTATGATGACATTAGTTGGAATTTATACTGAATTCAAACCTGGAATAATATTAATGCGATTGAACAAGAGACTGTCGATACATCAGCATTTCGCAGGATATAACAAACACATCATCGCCTTCAATTTTGGATCTCTTCTGGGTTTCAGCTGATTTTTCTACAGGACCTTTTATTGCCCGGACAAGTGTCTTTATTTCTTGGAATATTTTTGGATTTTATTCGCTATACCGTAAGTTCCTGTTTTTCGTTTTCACTTTATATTATAGGGAAATAAATTATTTGTTAAGTTTTACCAAGCTTGTTGTCTTCATTCATTTTCTGTTACTTATTTTAAGAACATAGACTCGTATCAGTGTGTGAGTGTGTATGTGTGTGTGGTTATTTAAAACTGGATAATTGTCTTGTTTAATCCATGGATAAGGTACATTTTCAGCTCTTTTGTAATACCTAAAATTCAACAGATTTCCTAAGATTATTTTCCATATTTGATGAATCTGTTTAGCCGCAACAAGAAAATGATCCATAACGACATATATGTTAGAAAAAAAAACAAGGATTTAGACCCGTTTCGTCCAAATTGGAATATATTATACTATCTGATACTGTAAAATATAAAATGTGCTTTAGACCTTTTTTGTGTATTAGTGGATAATAAATCTATCATCACAGCAGCTTAGTAAAAAAAAACAATTATTGAGAATACATTTTTCACGTTTTTAAAACACTAAGACCTCCAAGTTACCTGTCTTTGTTATAATTCCCTCAGACCTATTAATGGCGCTTTCATCGCAAGCTCTAGTGTACACAGACAGAAAAGAAGCTGTTCAAATCCTATGATTGAATCCATACCATTCGATCTATCCAATCTTTTTAATTTGTCTCGGAAAGCAAATTCTTGGAGTAGTGGGAAGGATTCACAAATCAATTAATCTTGTATACATCACCAAGGCGATTACAAACGGTTTGCGTACTTAAACTCAGACATCACTCCAAAGTCTGACTAGCCGATGTCAAATCAATTCAGACATAAAAATTTTGAATTGAGTCAGAGCATGTGGTAAACAGGTCTTCATTTCGATAGAGCGTTCTAGAAAATCATAGTTGCATTTAACTATACAGACAGTTTTGTCTTTGAAAGAAACCTTTTATTTGATGCAGTATATTTTTATCATAATCCTTACTGCCAGCTTAATTTGTTAAAGTGCGCAAGAAGGAAACTAAATAGTGTCAAAATGATACAATATACCATGAGCTTATTAAAACATATCATTAAGAACAATTATATAAATTGTTAACAACATTTATACAGTAATGACATATTGCCTTCACAGAACTACAGGCTGTTAAATAACACTGGTATTGACCGTATATATGTATGTCCGTCAGTCTGTCTCTCCTTCCGTCATCTATCTATCTATCTATCTATCTATCTATCTATCTATCTATCTATCTATCTATCTATCTATCTATCTATCTATCTATCTATCTATCTATCTATCTATCTATCTATCTATGTTTTCTCTGTCTTGTCTGTATGTTCTTTATTGGTTCATCTTTTATTTGTGCATGGAGAAAAATATAATCTGGTTATCAAAGTATTGTACCGTATATATGTATGTCCGTCAGTCTGTCTGTTCTTCCGTCATCTATCTATCTATCTATCTATCTATCTATCTATCTATCTATCTATCTATCTATCTATCTATCTATCTATCTATCTATCTATCTATCTATCTATCTGTTTGTCTGTCTGTCTATTTATGTTTTCCTCTGTCTGTGTGTTCTTTATTAGTTCATCTTTTATTTGTGCATGGAGAAAAATATAATCTGGTTATCAAAGTATTGTACGCATGCATTGGCCCAAACGTGAAATGACACCTCTTAAAGTCAGTTGCAATCGAAAAGCATCATTTATAAATAAGCCGACTGGTTTAAAGTGCTGACCGTTACGGATCACTGCCATCTCACCTCTGCGTGAGTTCGAGTTCGGACTCGGCTAACGTGGTTAAGTGAGAAAGCCTGGCAGTAGCTTCTCGTGGGTCGGTGGTTCTTCCGGAGTTTTCCAAGGTTCTCCCTCCACCATTAATACTGGCCGCCATTTATAGCCTATCTTGTGCCGAAAAGTGGCGCAAAAGCCTGCAACAACAACAACAATATGTCTTCAGCCCATTACATCATGTCAATGTGCACATATAAACATGTTTTCCGTGCATTAATATTGGAGCAACATAACATAGGAATAAGAAATGTTCTCTTACCTCTGGAGAACAAGAAAAAAAGGAATGGAAGGTATATAACTTAAATAATATCTGCATTTGGTCACCTGATCGGCGTTATGTTTATTTCATTTGCAAAGAACGGATCCATATTTGCAATCATGTTGAGAATAGCGAATTAGAAGAATACATTCCATCATCCATTTTAACAAGACCGTGTTTTTTATACGACAGAATAAACTTTGCATTAAGCCAACTAACGCATATCGTATAACGTACATGGTTTTGAAACCTCACGCATGGACTCTCTCAAAATTGTTCTTGACAAATTTATCAGAATTCAATGACGACAATGATAAGTTCTGAAGATCGTGAGAATGTGATATTTGCGACACGAATTAATTGAATCGGTCCTACTAGGATTAGTAAAGTATAGTAAATACTAAAAGGACCCTCTGTGGTTTTAGACCATTTTCTTTTGTTCGTTTATATTTACCGTTTTGTTTTCTCTTGATCAAAATGAATCTCATACCATAAAAATCATGAATTATAATATGAAGTGAAGCATACTATTTAATGATTAGCAAGCTACAAAAAGAGTAAAGCTACACATGATTTAATCATACTTCACCCTGCAGTATACAGACTGAATCACTATTTAATTTCTATATTCATCTGACAAACATTCATCGACTCATTACTTAATGCATGTGTAAGTGGCGTTATGGCTTTACCTATTCTTGCAGCTTATTAAATGCTTTGCGTTCATGTCTTTGAAGCATTCTTCTTATAAAGCATATTTTCACTAATTGATATATAGTCAAAGAACCATGAATCTTATATTGATTATGTAAAACCTATAAACTGGAATTTAGAATCTCAAATTACGGTCTGAATTCTTAGGATAAACACGTGTTGAAACCTAACTACTGGTGAAAATGATCGCATGCTGAGAGATTTAATAACCTTCAGGTGAGTTGCTCTGAATAAATAGATAGTTGTAATTACAATTTTTGAAGGATATCTTAATATAACGATAGCATAAATATACTCATCTAGTTTGAGATTTGCAATAAATCGTGTATTCACAGGTGCTCTTACAAAGCCACGAAATCCTTAAAATGCGATTACAATCATTAAGTTGGCACACTTCGGGGTACTAACAGGACGACGTATTTATAGCTTGATGAAATATGCATTCCTATCAGTACCAATCACATATATAGAAGGTGAATTATATCCTGCTTATATTAAATCCGTATGTAACAACGATATCGTTCAAATTCATTGTAGCCTAGGCCGTAGAATGTATATACTACGTTAATTGCTTTCACAAGTACGTGGTGCCACAACTGTGATGGTTTTTATATGCATCATATATGGAAACAAAAAAACTAAGTCATGATGCATATAAAAACCATCACAGTTGTGGCACCACGTACTTGTGAAAGCAATTAACGTAGTATATACATTCTACGGCCTAGGCTACAATAAATTTGAACGATATCGTTGTAACATACGGATTTAATATAAGCAGGATATAATTCACCTTCTATATATGTGATTGGTACTGATAGGAATGCATATTTCATCAAGCTATAAATACGTCGTCCTGTTAGTACCCCGAAGTGTGCCAACCTAATGATTGTAATCGCATTTTAAGGATTTCGTGGCTTTCTAAGAGCACCTGTGAATACACGATTTATTGCAAATCTCAAACTAGATGAGTATATTTATGCTATCGTTATATTAAGATATCCTTCAAAAATTGTAATGTGAAGGACTGTCAATTGTCTCTATGTTCTCATTGTTTTTCTTCCTGTCTTTCCGTTTATTATTTCTAAAAGTTTGTCACCTGATGACGTTCGTCTTATACAAATATGTAAAAGTTGCCATATTGTCCGCATTAGCACTTTGCAAAAGGCACATTCTTATAAGTAGAATTACTGTAGATCTCTATATGCAGCAATTTTCTATCGTTTTTGAAGAGCAAATCAAATTATATGCATCCATATTAGTGTCATGCCCATACAGCAATAATGATCACTGTGTCCCATTCTACAGACATAGGTTACGTTGCTTTGATCAAATGGCCAAATAGATCGTTTGAACACTGTATATACACATTGCTATTCATAGAATCTTGAATCTTGGCGACAGCTTGTATCTCGATGTGTACTACACTCCCATTACAAAAATAGGTCACCGAAACTCATATTTTTGCTTCATTAAGGTGGAACACATTTTGTGCTTATGTTTATTTCTCAAGCTCTGCATGATATAACCATCAAACAGAACAATTTCATGCGTCTCTTTTATTTACACAAAATTACAGCAAAATAAGATTACTGTGACCTATATGTAAAATTGTACTGATTTATATTAAAAATTTGCTTTAAACTCATGACAACACGGGTTTTGTTGCGCCATGTATAAACACTGATATAAGCATAGTCATGCAATATAGTGAGATGATCCATCTAGATGGGTAATTTGCCCTAAATACAACAGAAGATTCACATTTCGTGCATAACTGACTTAGTTACATATGGTGTTTTAACTAGCCATTCCTGAATCATTATACCAGATGGTTGTATACATCTCTATTAGATGAACTCTTATGCAAAACAGGTCACTGTGGCCTACATTTCAGATTACCTGGCGTATTCTCTGTTCATTCTAGGAGCACACAATTGATTATACTATGTGTCTGTTTGCACAACACGCTTGCATTAATAAACAAATGTCATTATGACTTATATTTCATTTTTTACTAGCTTTTAAATACGTTTTTGCAATAAATTCATTCCCTCGCGAGTTTGATGCTTTGTATGTTTAACATCCTTATTATATTTATGAAACTTAGTGAGGTTGTACGTTCATCCTTATTTCTTATTAACTATATATAGTATATTATGATTGGATACCATCCATGGGTTAAGAGTGTATCGTACATGTGAATGATTTTTGGAACTAGATGATTTGTATTCATATTTTCTGCGAAGACTCACTTGATGTCGTTGATCGGATTAATTACTGATGTGGTTAGAGTTCAATCCTTTTTTTTATTTATCCCCATAATAGGTTGACCATTAGGTAGGGGAACCATCCCAAGGTCACCTTACAATCAAATATTTCTTCACTCCAGATAAACTAGGTATAGTAAATATAATGTGTATTAAAAGAAAAAGATAAAAATAAAACATACACATACATACACTCATGCACACTACCATATGGCACACAATCTCTTTAGCCTACTCAATGTAATTAGATAAATACATGTAGGTGACACAGGATTTTGAAAATAGTGTTTTGTTCCTATTTACCATCCAATCAGATACAAATTGCCTTTTCATTTGTTAAGGTCCATTTTCTAAGAAATTGGTCGTCTTTTCTGTTTACGTTAGCAGCATATTTTTCAACGTTCTTATACATTACAACTCTCTGTTTTAAAGCATAAATGGAAGGACTTTTCATATTGAAACTGCAAGTATAAATGTAATATTTTGCCAAAAAAGCAAGAAATGTCACAAACTGTCCAGTTGCACCCTTCCTAAAAGTGTTTCTTTTTTGGAAAAAATGTACAATATTTGAGCAAGAAGGTGCAAAGTATTCAATAAAACTGTACCAGAACTGTGAAGTAATATTGCAATCATAGAATATATGTTCAATACTTTCATTCTCTCTCTTACAAAACGTACACTTGTCATCCAGTATGTTAATTCTTTTCAAAATATCATTAGTAGCGCTTATTCGGTGGATTATTTTAAAGTTGAAAGAGATCAACCTGGTATCCTTGGTACAAAATTTGGCCCGGCTATAAATTTTAGACCACACCTCACTACTTATATTTGTATTTAATACTTGCATCCAAGATTCTTGCTTAACAGTATGTTGCCTTTTAAACCTTTCTAAAAGATCTTTGTAAACAAACTTGAGTGAATTACGTTTTTTGCAGGTCCATTATTTTATCCTCCTGCCTATCAAAATTATTATGTGCTAAATGATTTTTTATGGCATCTTTACATTCTTTTATAATTTTGTATATTAAGGAGAAGTATTTCAAAAAGTTATCGTTTCATAAGGTAATAAATTGCCATGATCCTCTACTAGATCTTTTAAAAATTTCAATTTCTGCTTCTGGCCAGGATTTGTACTGATAGAAGATTCTTGAGGGGATAAAATTAAAAATACTCATGGATAAGAACTCATTTGCACTTTGTGGTTCCTCTTTCTAACAAGATACTGCCAAAATGACATCTCTCCAAAAGCTGTTTTTAACGAGCTTACTAAATTCTTCTATTTTTCTTCTCCATAAGTTCCAAATATCCTTTTCATTTCTAAGTATAATTGTATTGACTAAGTTCTGCCAGGCCCCATTTTCATTTTTCAGCAATCATTTTACCCATCTTATCTTAATATACCTAATAAATGAGAATATATGTATCATATTGAGTCCTTCCTCGTTCTCTGGGGCTACTAATATATCGTTTAAATCTATCTACTTTTCCACCCCATACAAATATAAATAATGTACGATTTATTTCTGCTTCAACTTTGGCTGATGGATTTGGAAGTGCTAAGAAAAGGTTATAAATATGGGCAGAACAAGGGTTATAACAATAATTTCCTTACCAACAACTGACAGATGTCTTTGACTCCAGATTGCCAATATTCGTTTTGCTTTTATTAGTTTCTTCATATAATTAATTTCTACCATTTGTTATAAACCTGGCGAAAAATTAATGCCAAGGAGTGTAAAGTTAGAGGAGGAACAAATCATGCCCATATCGGGACATATTCTTTCATTAGAAAATTTATTGTTTTCGATCCAAATGTTTTTTTTATGTTATATTTCCATACAGATGTTATAAAAAAAAAACTTGCAAGATATTCATAGCTGTTTAAGAGAAAGCTAAGATTCATCAAGAAGAATAAAAGCGTCGTCGGTCGGCATACTGACCCAATTTATACTCATTGACAACAAAGATCAGTCCCCGTACATCCACATTTTGCTTTTAAAGTTATAGTTAAAATCTCAACCACAATAATAAACAAATAAGGTGCAAAGGGATCTCCTTGACGACATCCTCTTTCTAGTCTAAAAAAGGTGACATATGCCCATTATTTATAACACAACTTTTAGAGTCATTACAAAATAGCCTAAACCACTTATAAATAGAATCACTAAAGTTGAAAGATTGTCAAGCTTCTTCCACAAAGGTCCATTCAATTGAGTCAAAGGCTTTTTCCTAGGCTATTAGTAATAATAAACCATATCTATTTTCATTTTCTAATTGATTGATGATATCGTATAGTTGTCTGATATTTTCTCCAATAAATCTACTATTTATAAATCCTTTTTTGGTATCACTGATTACTGAGTGAAGAACATTTTTAATTCTGGCTGCAATGGCTCCCGAAGCAATCTTGTAGTCCATATTTAAAAGTAATATAGGTCTCCAATTTTTGAAAATCTTCTATCTTTTTCTTCCTTTGGTAGACATGTTATGACTCATTGAATCTGAAAATCTGAAAGTTTTCCTACAGTGTATCCGTAATTTATTGATCTGCAAAGAAATCCCCCAAGAGACTTCCAGAAAAATTTATAGAACTCTACAGTGAATCCATCTGAGACAGGACCTTTTCCGTTTCCCGTCATTTTTAGAGACAAACCGCATTCATTAAATGTAAGCACAACCTCACACGATTCTCTTACCTCATGACTGAGTTCAATATTGTGATTAAAAATATCAATTTTGGTTAAATAGTCTATCTTGAGTTTCTTGAGTCTCTTTGCCATCAAGCTGAACAATTCTACTTTTATACAATTCCATATAAAACTGTTTTGGGGCTTTTTAAATATCTATTTGATCAGATAATTTTGTCCCATCATCGAAAATATTGTCTTATTGACGTAATTTCCTTTTCAAGATTTAAAAAGTACTTTGTGCTTTTTTTCTCCAAATTTATACCAACTGGCTTTAGATCTTAAAATAACGTCCTCTATGTACTTTTTCCTAGTTTCCTCTAATGCTGCTTTTTTCCCCTAACTTTTCTAGAGTTTCCTCGTCTGTCATTTAACAGTTCCCCATAAATTTATATTATTTCCTATTCAAGTCTATTTAATTTTTTCCGTTTCTCTTTTGTTTTCTTAATAGAGAAACATATAATTTTATTTCCCCATACATAATATTCATTTACAGTGTCAACTATACACTTTTTGACTAAATCAGTTTATTCAATGTTCTTCAATACATTACCATTAAATTTCCAATATCCCTTTCCCCTTGAACACGTTGAGAAAGTCACACTTAGAGCAATAGCTGAATGATCAGACTTATATCCAGGTAAAATACACGCATCAACTGTAATCATATGAATGTCTTCAGATACGAGAAAGTAATCTAATCTACTTTGTTTCAAGGGAGATATTTGCTCCTAGTATACATCCTTAAGTTTTGATTCAAATTTCTCCAGGGATCAATTAGTTCCAATTCGGTTTTTAAGTATTGTATCACTGCTCTAGACTGTTGGTGTTTGTCATATAAAATATTATAAGTATCTAAGTTTAAGTCCTGAAGGGTATTCCAGTCTCCACACATTATAATTGATGAATTCTCAAGAAATAAAATCTCCTCCTTTACTTTCTAAAGAAGCTAGGATTATCATCATTATAACCGTACAAATCCACGAGGGTTATTATGTTGCCATTAATTGTAATATTTAAAATAATAAATCTTCCTTGACTGTCATATCATTCTCTATGAATTACAAATTCGAACGTATTTCTAAAAATATTGCAACCCCAGCACTATTACTAGCGTAGTGGCTAAATATACATTTGTATCCCCATTCAGCTGCTCAATATATTTCATCGTTCTTTGTACTATGAGTCTCTTGCAAACATAATATCGATACATTATTTTGTTTTACCCAGTGGAAAATGTCCCTTCGTTTAAAGACTGAACCTTGCAGGCCTTTAACATTCACAGATATCATTTTTACGTTATTATCCATGAGAACGGCAGAAATTTTACTTACGAATACATGTTCTTGTATAGGAATCTATGAAGTAATTATTATCCCGTTGAATTTATCATATGCATGGCTTTCACACTCACACGGACACACATGCACACACAGAATACAAACATCTATAATAAAAACATTCATGGTGTTGCAATATATGCTATAGATTTGGCTGCAGTTAACATTGATACCGTGAATGATAGAAAACAAGTGAAACAGCTCAATTTATGATAACTCTTAATCACCTTTGACAGATTTCCAATAGGAACAGACTAAAAGTATAAAAACCCAAATGTATGAGAGAAGGGAATGGGTGAAGGGAGGCGAATAAAGTATGAAGGAAGAGCATACATGAATATAGTGAGTGATTGAATGACTG
Organism: Potamilus streckersoni; assembly: GCA_016746295.1. Classification (NCBI taxonomy): domain Eukaryota; kingdom Metazoa; phylum Mollusca; class Bivalvia; order Unionida; family Unionidae; genus Potamilus; species Potamilus streckersoni. The sequence goes on from JAEAOA010001313.1 coordinate 235,493, forward strand.
AGCAAGAATAGGAGAGCTGAAGTATTGAATTTGGATGAGTAGTGTTGAATATGATGAATAAACAACTGAGTAAGTAGATATTGAATATGGGTGCAAGATGATTTATGAATTAGTGAATGAATTGAATAAGGAGAGATTTTATATATTTGATGAATGAGTAATAAATCTATTAATTGACAAATCTGATGAAGGAAAGAAATAACTTATAAAAAATAAAACAAACTAGAGCAGAAAGGGGGTATCCAAAAGAAAGGTTCACATACCTATTTGGTTAATTTCATTATTTCATATAGTTGTATATGGCACGTATACTCTAGTTTTCTTATCAATATCATCATAAATGTCAAATATTATCCTTTTTCCTGATTTGGTTTTACCATACACAAATCAATCTCCTGATGCATGGATAATTTATTGATAAATTCAGTATTCATCTTCGCCACATCCTCTACAAGTCTAATTCCTATGCTCTGTTTAAAGTCTTTCCGCTTCTTGGTAATTGGAAGTTTATAATCCAGAATCCAGAATTTGACAATCACTGGCCTTGGCTGTCCCTGTCGGCCTGGGATTCGATGCTCAGCCACTATATCCGTGTTATCCAAATTAATCTTTGTGACTTCTTTCATCACTTTCGGAATTTCTTCTCTCAGGCTTTCACAGATATATTAGTCATCTATAAATTTCCTTCAGAGAGTATTTTCCCATCGACAGATTGTTGAGAGAGAGAGAGAGAGCTAATCTATTTCACATATAAATATAAGTATTATTACTATTCTGTATATATATATATATATATATATATATATATATATATATATATATATATATATATATATATATATATATATATATGTATATATATATATATATTATGTTCAGGAGAAACTATTTTGCTAAATAGGTTGTCAAGAGAGACCATAACGAATATGAAATGAATACATTTAGAGATTTTGCTTCTTTAAACGACTACTTGGACTATTTATATCTTTATGTATCCGTTTTGTCTTGTTAGTCTATTTGCAGGGAGATCTATGTTTCAACAGACAATTTATCTGCAATTAATCCAGGACGCCCTTTGTGCCACTTTGACCTCAAGATTAGGCACAAATTTTATTTCGTAAGATAAAATAGGCTAGAACAACCTGGACATTTCAACACTTTTTAGACTAGACTCTACCCATCTTCTCGAGTATGATTGCTAATTGGCTTAATGGTTGATGTGGTATTTGGATTTACAGACACACACACACACATACACATATATATATATATATATATATATATATATATATATATATATATATATATAAATATATATATATATATATATATATATATATATATATATATATATTATATATATATGTATGATATATAGTCTGTGTTTATTTATATATATATATATATATATATATTTATATATATATATATTTATATATATATATATATATATATATATATATATATATATATATATAAGTACATACACACTATTAAACAGTTCGTTCACTGGAGAGAGACAGAGATAAAACATAGAGACAGAGAGATGACTGAATATGGTAAATTTCATTATTTACAAAACTGGCATTGACTTCATGACTAGATAAATCTGCCTCAAACTTGGGACCCCATCTATTTATGATACCCTGTATAATTTAGTAGATCGTGTAGAGTAAGCATGCAATACAATGAAATAGTATTAGCCATGTTTTAAATTATGCCATAGTACGTCTTTAAGATAGCCACAATATTGCGACTCTCGTATCTATAAAAAATATCCATAAATTTCCAGATCTTTTTCCAAAGGCATACAGATGTATAAAACATGAGTCATAATGTGTCGATATTTAGTAGATACAACTAAGCATGACTCGGATTCAATTGTAGACACAACTACTGGAATATAGCCAGTCTTAGTGAACCATTAGGTCGGTCCAACAAGATTACGTTCCGGAGTGCGAGATAAAAAGAAACTGGAAGAAAAGTGAATTAATGTTAGTACTCCAGTTTCGGTACGTCGCCATTTTCCAGAACCATTATCGTCATTGATTTTTAAAATTTGAGGAAATAGCTAACTGCGAGAGCGTGACTGAAACAGATGAAACTCGCCAATTTGATATCTGAAGTTAAAACCACCAGCAAACCATAGCTATTAGCAAGAAGATTCCAAATGTTATCAATACGAAATATTGATTATTTTCGTGCTGAATTGTAATGATATATTCAATAAACATCGAGTGACTATTTTGTTTTAAACCACTGATACAAATTCTCCAGAAAATGTATTTAAGTTGGCTTCTGTTCTGTTGGCTTCCGGAAATGATTCAAACAGTAAGGTAATGCAGTATTTTGCAACATTTTTGCTAATGGAAATAACTATGTGGAAAGGAAGAGCTATTTACCAAAATATAGTAATGGAGTAATTGCTCGAACTTTAAATGGATGAAACAAGAGTCTATGCGCGAATTGGGATCATGCGGTACGTTCTATTAATGGGCGTTAGCGTCAAAAGTGATAAAAAATACATACTGCTTTTAAATAGGTAACGCCCTAGAAAATATCATATTACTATCTGTTATTTAGAAGTAATAAATCAGAAACTATATATATATATATATATATATATATATATATATATATATATATATATATATATATATATATATATATATATATATATATACATACATACATACATACATACATACATACATACATACATACATACATACATACATACATACATACATACATACATATATCTGGCTAAAATAACCATTTGATAATGCAACTATTCACCTTTTGCAAAAGTAAATCGATATGTGTTGTAAAATGACTTTCTCTTGCTTTAGGAAAATAAATACGGTTGCCTTCAAGAAAGGAATGTTTTTTTAGACCAATGAAAAATTGAGGTTACCAATCAAAAAATCGATATGTTTTGATTGTTGTTATTGTTGATATGGGCTAAACAACATTTTCCAGCACACGATAGGCTGTAAATAGCGGCCAGTATATTTCGTGGAGGAAGAACGCGGAAAACCATAAGAAGTGAGTGCTGAACCAATGACCCAAGGAGGCCATTTGCACGCGACTCGAAACCACGTGATAAGTCAGTGATCTGTAAAGGCTAGCAAATTATTCAGTTTGGTCGCCCATGTACACCATAGTTTTTTGTGTACCTATACTTTCAATGCTAATATATCTAAACGAAGTGTTCTTCAAAAATGATAGCATGCCAATTTGCTGTCAAAATGCTTGAGATTATTCAAAGGGAACAAAACTCATTAATTAGATGAAAAACTTGTACTTTGTAGCGCTGAATAATCAGATTGTAAACGAGTCGATATATTGTTTAACCGTCTCCTCTCTTTCTCCCACTACCTCCATCCAGACTCCGTCTCTCGCCCCTGCCATCACTCCGACCCATTTAATGTAGAAAAACTGACATATAGGCCTAATACAATGATATCATTTTAGTTAAAATTCATCTTTCAAAATTCATGTATTATATAAAAATTAGTTTGATAAGACGAAAAAAAAAACTTATCAAATGAGACAATTTTTAAACCCATGAGACAAGTCTTTGGACCAATAAGAAAAGTATTTGAACCAATGAGATAAGTATTTGGACCAATGAGACGAATATTTGGACCAATGAGACACGTATTTGAACCAATGAGCCAAGTATTTGGACCAAAGAGACAAGTATTTGGACCGATGAGACGAATATTTGGACCAATAAGACAAGTATTTGGACAAATGAGACAAGTACTTGGACCAATGAGACAAGTATTTGGACCAAAATGTACGGCTCAAGCCATAGTTACGTACGTATTCATGAATATCGACCACAACATCTTGAAAATACAAACCACATTTTGAAAATAGTTTTGGCGGCTCTTTTGAAGCAGATTTTACCATTACCGCAAACCCTTTAGGAGGCACATTTTATACCTTATTGTTGCTAATTTATTTAATATTTGCTTCATCTAGATGGCCCCAAACATTTCCGTCCAAGCAACTCGTAAAACAACAGGACGTTTATTGCAGGGAAAGGGTGCCATTTATTTCTGTCAACCATTGTGATACTTCTTGTCTATAATTTTTGGCGTGACAACAGAAAATCTCAGAGTCAGGAAAATCTCAGAGTTAGGAAGCAAAGCTGATGTTAATAGATTTCGAATGATCATAAATTTGCTATAAAAATTTCTAACTTCCTTTACACATTTTGGTGTTAAAATTTTGTGTCGAAAACCTATTAAACACAATAATGAAGCAGTCGTTTTAGAATGGGAAATTAAATTGTATCCATATGTATGTATGTATGTATGTATGTATGTATGTATGTATGTATGTATGTATGTATGTATGTATGTATGTATGTATGTATGTATGTATGTATGTATGTATGTATGTATGTATGTATGTATGTATGTATGTATGTATGTATGTATGTATGTATGTATGTGTGTGTGTGTGTGTGTGTGTGTGTGTGTGTGTGTGTGTGTGTGTGTGTGTGTGTGTATGTATGTATGTATGTATGTATGTATGTATGTATGTATGTATGTATGTATGTATGTATGTATGTATGTATGTATGTATGTATGTATGTATGTATGTATGTATGTATGTGAATTTTTTGTTCTGTGCCTGTTGTGCATCCTCAATGGCTATGTCATAAATACGGGGATTAAGTGCAATTTTCATAATGATTTGTTTGTAGAATGGATTTGATCTATTACGTTGTATTCGTACTTAAATGGACAGTAGCTGCAGGTAGTAGTGTCTGCGACACATGAATTTGCACACAATCGACTTTCATTTGTTCCTAGTAGATATACAGGAATATTAAGTCAAACTAACCAACAAAGATCGCATTATAGCAACATCAGTATCTTGAATACGTTTCCATTGTGTTTGCGATGTTAGTTTTGTTAATTGATTTTGGTGTGGGTTAGGGAGCGATTAAGAAAATGTATAACTGATCTTCGTTTGTTCCTGGTAAATATACTAGAGTATTAGATTACTATTTTGAATACGTTTCCATTGTGATTGCGATGTTTGTTTTATTATGTGTTTTTTTTTGGCGTTGGTGGGAGTATATTTTGATGTTTTGTTGTCGTGATTGATTTTTGTTTAGGTTTAAATATTTGTTAACTGTTTTGATCAGTGGCTAAGAAAATATATAACAACAATCTACAAACGGATATGAATAGGTAATATAATTGTACATACGATTCTGTAATAAATATGGTACTAGAAATCTCCATGAGAACTGCATTTGGATGAAGTGTATTGGTGGAAATATTTAATATACCCATGTATATTGACAAGATTTACCATCAAAGTTTTTCATTCCTTGAATTCGATTTTCAAATATAATTAATGGGCTCAGAATCCGTACATTATTTGAATGACTCTTCAAATGCACACTTAATGTTTGCTTGTGTGTGTGTGTGTCTTTTATGCTACCTTATCGAAGTAAAGGTTTATAACATTGTCAATTGTTTAGTGTAAGCATCAAAATAGGAGGCACATACTATCTGAAGAAGACTTATAGTAAATGTTCAATATGACTGGTTACATGAGAGTTATTTAATTTTAGCGTTTACAGAAATTGAAAAGCTTCACTAACTGTTCTTGTACAATAGGCTTTTTCAAACAAATAACTGTATAATTACTCTGTTGTGTATCATCATTGGTTTACGTGATTAAATCGTTATTTCAAAACTATTTTTAACGCATTTGAATATGTAATGTAGGATGTTAACATTGAATTAATAATGTAGGATGTTATCATTTTATCAAACTTTAAATACCTAATATTACACAAAACATTTACATAATGTTCCTCAACATTTTCACTGAATTTATGAGACTACACTCGTAAAGTAAACTATTTTAGCCCCTTAGTTGGCTGAAAACGTAGGACTAGTTGGATCATTCTCAGTGTCTCTGACCAGAACTCCTTAATTTGGTTATAATTAGCATCGGTATTCAAGGAGTCATGTCTCACTCGATAGTTTCATATTTTGACACATCCCTAATTGTTAAGATAGAATGCATAAAACTAATTAACATAAGCCTGGCATTTATAAATTCACACAGAAGCTAAATCTGTAATATGGTTTCGATTTACTTTGAGGTAGGTTTGAAAATGGGTTAACTTGTTTGGTGAGTGCCTGTCACAGTTAGACTAGTATTAGAGCTGCAAATGAATAGCCGACTTGGTTTACGTATTTACGCATGTTTGCTGCAGAGGTAAATATCTAAAAGTCGAGATGGTTGAAGGGTGATGAAAAGTAATTTGTTACAGTACTAGTGGACTTTATTCATGCATAAGGCACATACTAATTCTTTGAGCTGCCTTGTCACATTGAAATATTCAAAATAGATCTTTCTGTCAAAAAATGAATGTAAGAAAGAGGGGTTGATGGCAGTGTTGGTTCTGTATAAAAACCACCAGTTGTATAAGAAATTAACCTGGTTTTTGCAGTCAAAATCTCGAATGCATTCTCTCATCACAAATCATAAGTTTGTTTTTGTTTGTATCTTAAGTGTAAAAATATTCTCATTCTTCTGCAATAGCTCATTGTCGGATGAAATTTCACCAGATAAACTGAGACCTCAGTCTAATTTATTTTTATGCAGATAGGATCATATGATCAGTAACTTTAGCTCTGCTTTTGACGCTGTATGCCTGTTCGATAATGGTTGTTACTGTCCCTGACAATAGGCTCCCTTGAAGAGCTCTTTTGTACATTGAAATCAGATACCGTGTGCGTGAATTTTCGATCCATATTTCCGGCGAGCAATACTCCCGTTATGGATGCATCAATTTGCTTGCCAAAATCGATTAAGAAGAGACATTATTGCAGTGGCTGTTCGAATTATCAGGGACAATCTGTTGACAACAAAACCATAATTTTCCTTAAGTTTCCTGCAGACGAAAGGTTGAGAAAAGCATGGATAGTGCATGATAATGAGCATGACGATTGATCTAAATGATTGATTAATTATGCATCAGTGTGCTGGCTATGTGAGCAAGAGGTCACAATTTGATATTGGATCTAACAAATTTTCTATATATTTGAGTGAAAATAACACCATGGTAACCATTTTGATTTTGTTCACCTACATGCACATATCAAAGCCACAATGGCCCATGCATAATCTTTCTTTAAATAATACAAATAAATGACATATTCTATGCATAAGAAGGATGTATACAATCAGTGGTCCTATATAAGTCGTAGCAATATTATGCCTTTATATGTAAAATGCATGATCAAGTCCAAATGTTCTCAGTTATCATTGCTGTGTAGTGTTTGTGTGTATTGAGAGAGAGAGAGAGAGAGAGAGAGAGAGAGAGAGAGAGAGAGAGAGAGAGAGAGAGAGAGAGAGAGAGAGATCAATGCTTGATGAATCACCAATTAAAATACACAAGCAAAAGGAACCAGTTTTATCTTTTTTTGTGAATGCACATGGCATGATTCAACACAATTATGTTTATTTTAAATAGAAAATTGGTGTCAAATTTAATTCAGAGTTAACATATCACAAGAAAGAATATTTATATTGTTGTGAGAAACACACATGCGCTTGTTACACTATGACTTGTCTTGCACGCATATTCTTGCTGTTTCATACAAACACCAATTTTCTTAAGAGTCTCCTCTCTCCCTCTCTCTCTCTCTCTCTCTCTCTCTCTCTCTCTCTCTCTCTCTCTCTCTCTCTCTCTCTCTCTCTAACATAAGAACATGGCCCAATATTTCCTAAAAAATTGTATCCCATACATGCTTGCGCAAAGACATCTATTTTAACCCCAACCTTCAGCTATGTACAGCAGTATAATAAAACTTGATAATTGACAAAATTATATACACCAAAAGTTCATATTCAGAATGACTTGAACATGGTATATTTTTGGACGCAATATTTCAGTGTTTACATGTCAATGCACCTTATAAATAGTCATACTTCATTTGACATACACAGCTTAGTGATGCAAACATATAAGGGTACAAAAGAATTCTACAGTCGAAAGTTTCATATTGTCATTTCAGGTAAAAGCGGACTAATGCGCATCATACATATTGATTGCTGATATACAAAGACAAGCCACGCTTGATACATTCAGAGAAGAGCTCTGGTACAATTGCCTTGAAATAAAATGAATACAGGTTTCCAAGCATCAGTATCCAATATCTTTCATCAAAGAAAATTCCTTCCACATCATATCCCCTAAGTTTCCAGATCACAAAATCACACCATTATCGGTCACAAGCTCTCATCTGACCTTGAACTTGATAATATTAATCATGATCTTGTTTAAGCTTAAGTTCAGCACCAATCACCTCAAAGCAAAAAGATGGGTCTTTAGCTGCTTCCAATGGCGTCATGTCTTTAACTTTAAATGGATAGTTTTCTAATAGGGGATGGAATTTAATACTATGTGTATGGCGGTCTTCATACAAGACACGAGTCTTCAGTTGTCTTTTGGCCTTCATACTTTCCGCGTCAAATGTACGCTCCTGTTTAGCACCAGACAATTATATGTCATTTTCACTAACATGTGGTACGTCTTCAATATTACGCGTCCAATTATCACGAAGTTGTTTCGGATCGGGTAATATCTCCCTAAACGGTGTCTTGAATTTTTCAATGGTTCGAACCTCCTCAGTTTTACTGTCTGGAACATGTGTTTCTTTCAAAGTCTTAATACCTAAATATGACACTCCTTTCGATCTTTTCAGTAGCTCGGCTTTATTTCCTGACACGTTGGCACCTCTATCCCGTAAATGTCTTAAGTCGCTTTACACTAAGTTTTTCCAGGTCACCAGCTTTGTTGATATCTTTGTTGGCCTCCATCACATCATATATATTTGCTCGCCGGAAGAGCGTTGCATCTTGGTAAAGTAGGAGAATTATTAAGTCAGGGGACGTAACAACCGTTATCGAACAGGCCTATATACAACTAATATTGTATCTCAGCATCCAGCTACATTTGTATTGCGTGCTTGTCAGCCGCCACCACGACGCCAAAGGCTTGCTGTAAACATTGCTTGGCAATCTGCTTTACTTGACTTTTAAGTGTTGCATTGCGTCTTCATGGAGTTTTATGGGTTAGATCTAATTCTTCAATCTGATGCTCATATTATATGTTAATAACAATGCGATGCATGTTTAAAATCATTTTTGTTGCTACTTTAACTAAAGTATCCACCCCACCCCACCCCCTGCTATGTTCCTATATTTTAAAATCATCCCAGACTATATATGTATCCCAGACTATATATACTATATATATATATATATATATATATATATATATATATATATATATATATATATATATATATATATATATATATATATATATATATATATATATATCAGATGTTTGTATTTGTGCATGTGTGTGCGTGTGTGTGATGGCGTATGCATCAGTGTCTACTCAATCAAGAAAAGATGAAAGTAGCTTTTTTTCTGCTACATGAGCGTCTTTGCTTGAAACTTTATTTGGTCCAAGATGGTATATTTTTAAATAATATAAAAATGCAAAATAATATTGGGCTATCCTATGGAAATGTAAATGTAAAATGTGCATAGTTACCCATATTTACAAAGAATCTAAACGAACTTCCCGAACATTGTTTGCTATACCCTGACAATTAGCAAGTCAGGCATAGACCTGAGTTAAGTAATAAAATTGATTCTTTCTTCCGTTAAAACGTCTATTGCCTGCAGGTGTTAAGAGAAAGATATTATATACACAGGTAAAGAATAATAAGAATCAATGATCGTTGCATCACAGACGATCAACAGCATAATAAAAAGACTGTGTTCAGTTTCGCAAAGATACCAAATAGACTTGCACACTGATTTTCCATACACAAACATGTGCAGCATACCAGAATATATGGAATGATTTTTGACGTCAGATTACTGTTGGTTTTTTTGTAGCTTATATTTAATTGATGTTTTTTTTTTCGATAGCCACACAAACAAATGCATGGTCATTTTTTGTTTGCTGCTTGCTAGAAAAGGTAATGCAGATTTTAAAGCTCCCATACAAATTTCAATATTTGACAATTGCAATAAATTTTGCAGCTTAGCATTTAACCTAATAATATTACGGGGGCCCTGAGTGGCCGAGTGGTCTAAGGCGCTATCCGTTACGGATCACTGCCATCTCACCTCTGTCTGCGTGGGTTCGAGTCTAGGATTCGGCAAATGTGGATATATGATAAAGCTTGCCAGAAGCTTCTTGTGGGTCGGTGGTTCTTTCCGGTGATTTCCCGGTTTCTTCCTCCACCATTAATACTGGCCGCTATGAATAGCCTATCGTGTGCTGAAAAATGGCGTTAAGCCCAACAACAACAACAACAATAATAATATTACTCGAACAGTAAATGTTTTGTGTGACAAGGTAATGGACAACCAGTTGACTTTAAATTTATTTCTATTTAGAACTACTCAGATTTAATACACTCAAATCTTCTATAAAATTTAAGTAAAATAAATTGACAGGCAAGTTTCGTACTCGCTATTATTTCTGGTTTTAGCTTCAGACTGAAATGCACATTTAGCTTAGTAGATTTTTTTACACTGACGTCCGTGAGATGCCAGATAAACAAGATGTGCTCACATTGTAGCAAGGTACGCTAATCAGCCAATATCAGCAGAAAGGTAGGTGGATGAAATAGTGGTGTGTTAATAATATAATGAGTAAAACAGTTGACAGCTGTTTATTTAAATCAAGAAACTTCGACAAACAGCTGCGAGAATGATTTCGTGATTTGTTCCTTGATTCATCATCATCTTCAATAGACGGAAAACTGTTTCTTTTTGTCAGGTGCGATAGTACTTACTCTCCATCCACTTTCCTTCTTTATTTGAATTGTGAAAAAAAATTAGGATTATGAACAATCCGTTTTTGCTTGTTTATCTCTTATCTCTTTATATGTCTTGCTTGAAATGAAAGGTCGAAGACCGGCTTGAAAATATTAAATATACTGAATGTATTAGGTTATAGTCTACTATCTCAAACATTTCACCTCTTCACGCTCTTCCGTGTAAGTGATTTTAGTTAGTAATAATGACGCTAGTATACTCATATTAAAGCAAAACTAACTTACATTCTAACTATCTTGGAGTGAGTATTTTGATTAATATTGAAAGGTGTATAAGCGCGACAACTCAGTTATTGAGTGACAGCTGACGAATCACGTCAAGGTTTCACGAAGCATAAAGTGTTCTTTCTAGAACTGAGATTTGTAAATAAATTTTCGATACTATTATTCTGTTTGATAACAATGTTTATTTTGTATCTTTTATCAGGTCATGCAATAAAAATTTTAAAAAATTGATCAGATAAATAATGATATGTGTAAAGTTCTATCTCTGAAAAAATGTTATAATTTCGTCAAATGTTAGGCATTATTGAACGCTGTAAATATAGAATGAAAGTGCACCTTTGACAGAATAGAAGTATATAAGCTAACTAGACACGTCGTTTACTTGACATCGGCCATATTGTTTTTGAACAAACATATGATGCTCTTTTCAGTACATCTTAGTGATTGAGATTACACTTTTCATTCGAAAACCTACATATATACACATTCATACATAGATACATACATACATACATACATACATACATACATACATACATACATACATACATACATACATACATACATACATACATACATACATACATACATACATACATACATACATACATACATACATACATAAGCATACACTGCATGATGCAGAAATAATGTGCTAAAAGTGCTATTAAGAAAAGAAAAGATTAAACAAGAGCATATGTATATGCAAACCTGTATTTACATAATTGTTTATACAGATATGTGTTTGTGTATGTATCTATTCGTGTAAACAGTATATTAATACATCATATACGTACGAAAGCATGTACGTAGATTCATATTTACGTACGTGCTTGCGAAGCCTTTCAAGTTGCACACACGTACATACAGAGATAGACATGTTTAAATTACATGTATTATTCAGGTAACACTGTACAAATTTTACCGCTATAAAAGTTGATTGTCCAGAAATATTGACCTTTCATGTCCGCTTCAATATTGATTTTAATAATTTAGGCACACACACACACAAACACACACCATTGTGTTATCGAACCACAAAACCAATTTATTGATTAGATTGGATACAGGTATCGTATAGGCTGCTGGTTGAAGTATCGTATAGGCTATTGTTTGAAAAATCAAATCGGCTACAGAGATATCGTATAGGCTATTACTTGAATCATCAAACTGACTATAGAGGCATCGCATACACTGTTCCTTGAAGCATCAACTTCATCATTTCGTCAGTTGCTTGTAACGTCAAATTGGCCAAAGAGGCATGGTATATGTCCGTTGCTTGAAACAGCAAATTGGCTACATAGGTCTGTTGCTTGAAGCAGCAAATTAGCTACATAACCAGTTATACGTCTGTTGCTTGAAGCAGCAGATTGGCTACACAGCCATCTTATACGTCTGTTGCTTAAAGCAGTAGATTGGCTACATAACCAACTTATAGGTATGTTGCTTGAAGCAGCAGATTGGCTACATAACTAGTTATACGTCTGTTGCTTGAAACAGTAGAATGGCTACATAACCGTCTTATAGGTCTGTTGCTTGAAGCAGTAGATTGGCTACATAATCAGTTATACGTCTGTTGCTTGAAGCAGTAGAATGGCTACATAACTATCTTATAGGTCTGTTGCTTGAAGCAGTAGAATGGCTACATAACCATCTTATAGGTATGTTGCTTGAAGCAGTAGATTGGCTACATAATCAGTTATACGTCTGTTGCTTGAATCAGTAGAATGGCTACATAACCGTCTTATACGTCTGTTGCTTGAAGTAGTAGGTTGGCTACATAACCAACTTATAAGTATGTTGCTAGAAGCAGCAGATTGGCTACATAACTAGTTATACGTCTGTTGCTTGAATCATTAGAATGGCTACATAACCGTCTTATAGGTCTGTTGCTTGAAGCAGTAGATTGGCTACATAATCAGTTATACGTCTGTTGCTTGAAGCAGTAGAATGGCTACATAACTATCTTATAGGTCTGTTGCTTGAAGCAGTAGAATGGCTACATAACCATCTTATAGGTATGTTGCTTGAAGCAGTAGATTGGCTACATAATCAGTTATACGTCTGTTGCTTGAATCAGTAGAATGGCTACATAACCGTCTTATACGTCTGTTGCTTGAAGTAGTAGGTTGGCTACATAACCAACTTATAAGTATGTTGCTAGAAGCAGCAGATTGGCTACATAACTAGTTATACGTCTGTTGCTTGAATCAGTAGAATGGCTACATAACCATCTTATAAGTATGTTGCTTGAAGCAGTAGACTGGCTACATAACCATCTTATAGGCCAGTTGCTTGAAGCAGTAGAATGGCTACATAACCATCTTATTGAAGCATTAATCTCGATACAGAGGCATTATATAGTCTGCTTATCTGAAACATCAAATTGACTACAGATAAATTGTAAAGGCTGTTCATTTAAACATTAAATGGACTACAGAGACATTGTATAGGCTGCTCATTAAAACATAAAATGGCTACAGGGTTATCTTATATGCCTTTGCTTGAAGCATCAGGTTTGCTTCAGAGTCATCCTTTTAGCTGTTGTTCGAAGCTAAATGAGGAAATAAAATGGCCGATCAATGAAATTATATTGGTTTCACATATTCTTGTTATGATATGAGACCAATGACATGTTTGTTCTCCAAACTTCTGTCCGCAATTGTAAAATGAATTGTGTGATGCTGAAAAAATTCAAAGAGAAACTCGATGCAGCCTTGTGTTTAATGCAGTTTTTCAAGACTTTTAAATAGAATCACATGATGCTAATACTGACATCCATTTAAAAGATATAAACAACCATCTAATAATTAGAGGTACACGGTCAGTGCCATTGTACCAGATTTACTTTTCAATAAATTGCATTCCATCATAGCATCAATAGCATTACAAGAATCCTGTAATGTTGGTTTTGGTGCGCATAGAAAAAACCAGCATAAGATGCATTATAAGAATACAGTTCCAATGTTGCAACATTTCATTACAAGACAGGGAAGAAATTGAGGGATTTGATTAGTATTACAAGAGTAAAATGTATAAACTATTTGCCTCGAGAAATAAGAAAATTTAGAATACACAAAGAAGAGGCCGGTATTACAGAGATGATGTCATAAAAATGGAATGCATTGTTAGCAACCAGATTGAGATTATTACTGGCATTGTTTTATCCAGAAAAGTGTAGAAAGGGGCCTACATTATTCAAGCAAGTGGACAACCGTGATTGGCTAACTTTCTGCAGTCTTTATCAAAGCCATGATAAAGATAAACAGTCGTTCCAATAGTTTCAAAACCTATAGCCTAGATTCAAGACCTTGAGTCAGAAGTTATGATTTGTGTCCGTGAGTATAATTTTGAATACGAGCTCCTTTTCGTGATGATGGATCAATTAATAAGACTAACACATCATAAGAAGCCACTATGTTGCAATCTTACGGTGAGGAATTCATGTACTTATAACCCATGCATGTTGATTGAGAACATCAGTCAACATAGGAAGCATGCTTGACAATGTTGAATGTATTGAAGTGATCGCTGGCAGTATTATGTAGAAAATACCGAACGCAGATGCAATCATTGCATTCCACAGATATGACAAAATATATCAAGTAATGCCAGGTGAACGATAATGACTTACCGAGAGAACTGGTTCAAATGAAATTTGACTTACTGAATAAATCGTTTCAAGAGCATGAACTCTGATTACCTACAGTCTATTGTGTTTTTTATAAGTTCTTGAATAAAGCTTGTCTAGAAGCATTTGATTCAATCAGATGTTTCTGGCCCGTTTCTCAGCAGAACATCTATGGTACTGTCTACCTTACAGTCAAGAACAAGAACAAAATAATTCCAGTATGTTTTACATGGTATTGATTTATCCTTTTGGCAGCCAGCAGTTTGGAGTGTTGATGCGCTAAAACTGACGTCCTTTCTATTGTATTACTAAAGCCAAAACGTACGTCTCTCACAATACATATTCGTGTTGTTTGGCTATCAATGTAAAGAAAACCAAATAATAGATTCATCCTGATAAATACATTTTGGAGCATAGTCTGCAGGGATTTCCAGCCATACTACAATGACAGACTACAACATCACCAATGTTCTTCTTATAATTGGTAATAGCAAAGAACACAATAAACAATTGTAGCAAGCAGTTCAAAGTGACGTCCATTCCTGCCTCAGACGGTTGATAAACTCTATCCTTTACATTATATCATACACGGCGTTGCTTCTACGACAGATAACTTACAACGAACCAGATTTTTTTCTAGCGAAATTTTCCTACGCAGTTTTTACATTGACTCGAGCAGCAGTCCAATGGGCTACAGATGGGTCGCATGATACGACAATAAAACTCAAGACAAATGTTGATCTTCCACCCCAATATAATTAGGAGTTGATACATCGTGATTGTAGTGGCACAATGAGCCACTGTCTATTAATCGCGTTCCCATGTATTGAACGGCGTACATGAACAGAAGATATTGTCCTACACAAGACAAAAACGATTGATGGGAACCATTTTTTAACTTTTCATTTTAACAAAGTTGCAGTGATCGTAAAGCACATACAATCTGACACCTCACATCTATTATGAATTTGCGATCATAGACTACATAAATAGTTGTTATATTGCTAGAAACACAGGCCTGAAAAGTTCAGTAGGAAAATATTTCGTATGTTTAGTATCTCATATGAACGCATTTAAAGTTCAGATAAATCAGTATACTTGCACGCTTTTTGAATTTCATGTATGCGTAAACGAATGCTCAAAAGATGTTTGTAAAACAAATCTTGCTTCCACTATTAGAAATATTACTTTGCATACTGAGTGAAAAAATACAGCTGCTGTCGCCAAGAGCTTAATAACGCAAGCATTTAAAGATATTGTTACAATGGTAACAGTGCCAATTAAAATAAACAATAACACAAATACGGCAGTACCTCCATACTAATCAGTGTGAAAGTGTTGCTGGGTACTATACAAACTGTGCTTCGTTCTAAAGTGATAAGGTATTTGTCGATCAGATTGTGTCCTCGCCGATAGAATTGATTGTCAAGGTCCTTCGACTGTTTTCTGCTTCGACACTTACAGCATTTGATGGATTGCAAATATGCAAGAGATGACAATTTGCATCGTGCATTCTTTTATCCTATATAATTTTTATAGCATAATTTGGAAGATAGTGGAAAGAAAGGTAAATAGTTTTATTTGTCAGACATTTAATGCAGGCTCATATTTTCTACGATTACAAATGATACTCGAACAGTTTAACTTAGAATGCATGCTAATATTCTGTATAATGGACGATGGTCACGTAGATCCTATTTTTAAGTAAATTATGTCGAAAGCGAAAAAAGGAACATTTTCCAATTATAAAATCTATTACACTGGCGTTGTTTCTATCACCTGTATCAATCTGTCTAATTATCGATAAGGATGTAAAAAGAGATACGTCGAAAAATCATTTTATATAAATGGTGTGAAGAGTATGTTTTTCATAGGAATATCGAACAACAGCTGGCGGAATTAGCAGCTTCGAAACAATGTTATGTATGAATCGATTTTGAATTAGTGTGTTGTGTTGAATGAACTTCAGATATATTATATTTTTTAATTAATGTCGATTTAAGTATCGTAATGTTAAAGTTTGGTTAACTGTTCTGTAAAATTTCGTTTAACTTTAAAATGCAAGGAGATTCGCCTTTCTTTCTCCTGTGTGGCGGAAAGAGTACTAACAAAGTCTCAATAATAATTGCCAAAAGTATTAACTTTCTACGGTTGTTACTTTCCATCAGACGCAAAAAAACCCAACTAGGTCTTGATAATGATTACCAAACATTAACACTTTCTCTTGCTAAGTGCATGCCATTATGACATTGGTACGAGGCCAACCAATTTACCATGCAAATAAAATAAAATTTATACCTTAACACATGTTTCTAAAATGCATTCGTGATGGTCTACAATAACAAAGTAGCAGACGTGTGTGCAAGTACACTGTAAAAGGGGAAATTTATGTCGATCTAAGAACACATTAAGTTGAACAAGTGAACGATTACTTAGATTTATGAGGATTAGTGTTTAAATCACAATAACGTTCTAATTGACAAATGTCACTGTAATGGAAGCATTGATTCATGACTAAAACTTTGTTTACTTAACTCGAAAGGATAGGGGTCAAGTTACGATCTGTATGGAGAACTGTCAATTCTGAAAGTTACCAGGAGTTTGTATTGGCTAGTCTGAGTTTGTCAGACGAACTGCATTGTTTTGAATCTAGTTCAGCGGGAAATATATTTAATTCGTATTTGTTACTCTGAATAAAGGGAGCGTGATCCCACACTAAAACTGTTTATTTGTGCTTATCGTACACTTAGAATCAGTCGACACCATATTTTCTGCAAGAGAAAACAAAGGTTATGGTCTCCGGGTCAAATTTAAAAGAAATGCACTCGTAATTAGGATCCAATGGATTTGATGTCTCGAGAAATCTACGAACACTAATCTGGCAGTAAAAGCTTGAAGAGACGAGGTGAGATATCTCCACGGGAATCATCCACAGGACGTATCATGTATTTACTAAACCAAAGTGACCACAAAAAGTGGAAAGGGTCGAAAGAGGCGAGACACCTGAGAATTTGGGAGAAGAAAAAGTGGAAAGGACCAATACTTACAGGCACAAGGAATTGAAAGAAACAGTCGCAGATGAATTTGAATTGAACCAGAACCTTAAGGCTATGAATCTGTACAAGAAAATAGTTTTCATCTATCACTCGACTGGAATTATATCGCTCACCATATTTGCTGTTTGAATAAGCATATTTGTCTTGGAAATTCATTGATTATATCTAGATTATATATATATATATATATATATATATATATATATATATATATATATATATATATATATATATATATATATATATATATATATATATATATATATATATATATATATCTGCTCAGATCTTACCTATTTCACCTAAAGTTTCACACTTTATACTGATATTTATTCTCTCCGCGCTAATTACATCGTCGGCGATCACCTCGAGATAACGATACTCAAAACCATACAACACACCCCAACAAAGCTGTTGAAGGTTGCAGGATACACTATAATTTAGGAAACTTGTACATATGTAGTTTCTCTTACTCAGTTATAATGTTTCGACACAACCATATCTAAGTACTACTCCACTCGTAATAATAAATAAGAATGAACGGTGGTACTCTCTGATAAGGAATTAACCATTTGTGCTATTTAAGTCTGCTATATTTGTACAAATGCATTGGAAACGGAAGTTGAAGAAAACATTTGTGACGCTTGCGTCATTAACCCTCAACAATCATCACCGTCTGATGCAAACTTGAATATATTTCTTTCTAATCAAAGATGTTATACACCACAAGATTATACTATTTAAGTATACTTATCAAATATTTATGGTATTTACTATACATTTAATTCACGCAGTACATGTGAGCAAAATTAGATAAAATAAACAAAGATTTAGCCTTTTTGCTGTAAAATATATATTAGTTTGATATAAAAGCACGGATGCGGGTAAAACTTTCGATTTATTGGCTTCATTGAATAATTAATTTGGATTTATTGCTTTCTCTTAAAACATAATATATATATATATATATATATATATATATATATATATATATATATATATATATATATATATATATATATATATAATTTAATACCATTGCCTACAGTCTTTTACTTTTAGGAATGTAGGATTCTGAGCTGAATGCGATTTGATCTCCCAAAATATTTATCCATATTAACCTTTAATTGTTGGAAGTAAAAGTTAAAATGCTTCATAGGAAAATAAATTGCATAAATATATATATATATATATATATATATATATATATATATATATATATATATATATATATATATATATATAGATATATATATATATATATATATATATAGTTTATAAGGTGATTGTAAAAGTACATTTAGGGTAGCTCACAGCGTACATTCTTGGTTCTTGAGAAGTCCATTTCTCATTTTCCAGATTCTCATGCGCGTTCCCGCATGAACAACTTGAATAACAAGGGCCTAAGCATGTTTATTTTATGATTTACATAGTAATAGAAACTTCTTGTATAATATATTCCTTTATTTCATCTTGTTTTTGAGTGAACTTTAACCCATACTACGTTTTATAAAAGCTTGTCTTACAATGATATATTTCTTATACAGATGATATGTCATTGTAGTGATGTTAACTAGTGGTATACACATGAACTGCATTAATCAGGTTCATAGCAAATACCTTATATATATATATATATATATATATATATATATATATATATATATATATATATATATATATATATATATAACTATATATATATATATATATATATATATATATATATATATATATATATATATATATATATATAGAGAGAGAGAGAGAGAGAGAGAGAGAGAGAGAGAGAGAGAGATGCAATAAACTGACGACGAACAGTACGAAACTAGTAACTAACTAGCCTAAGCGCTTTCGACTCTTAATGAGTCTTTTTCAAAGGCAAATACAAAACATAGTTACGACAAACAAATAAACACAAAAACGTTGTGTTTGTAAACCTCTACATTTCTGTCTTCACATGTGCTAAAACTATAAATACAACCAGCTTGTATAGACTAGTTGCGGAAACTGAAAACGTTGTATAATTCCCTAAAAGTCTAGAAGCTAAAGCGACATCTATTTTTACTTTGTGTACATATGTAACGCAGATTATATCCCGGATATTTGATTCTATACCAGTTATTCTTATAGTAAAAATTGAAGGATAATAAGAAGATTTAGAAAATGTTAAATTCTACTAGTGCATAGTTTTCATTTTCTAGTCTTCTTGGTTTAGACCGCTTGGTTTCAATGTTCTAAGGCGGCGTATCCAGTATGATTCCTTTTCCTTCCTGGTTTCGGAACTCCAGCTGTGGTTGTTAGCAATAGCGATAAGTATTATATCACTGAAAGTGTGGCCAGGGGAGGAGAAGTGTTCTGCGACCGGGCTTCTGTACAGCTTTTTTGTCATCCAATCAGATCTATGAAGGTTTATCCTTTTGTGTAGCTTTTCAGTTTCTCCCACATACTGAAGGCCACAGATATTACATGTGATGAGATAAATCACATTCTCTGTTTTGCACGTTTTGTTTGGACCATGTATGTTTAGTTTTTCTTTAGTCACTGTGCTAGTGAATGTCTTGGTCTCTATGATATGTTGACAGGTTTTGCATCTTTTATCGCCACAGGGTCCACATTGGATAGGTTGGTTTTGACTAGCGATTGTTGTTAGCTTGGCCCTGACTAGGATGTCCTTTAGGTTTTTTGGTCTCCGGTAAGCTACTACAGGTTTGTTCGGAAGTATTAGGTTTAGTATGTCTGACGATTGCACGGTTGGCCAGTGGTTTGCTATGATTTTACCTACTTTGGGATTGTCTGGGTGATAGGTCAGAATAAATAGTATCCTATCAACCTTTTCTTTCTGTCCATATCTGAGTAGGTCATCACGGTTTGTTTGTTTGACCCTTTGGATTGCCTCCGCAATCAGGTCTTTATCGTAGCCTCGGTAAATTAAATGTTTAGCCAGCTCTTCAGACCTTTCTATGAATCTTTCATCGTCGGAGCAAATTCTGCGTATCCTCAGTGCCTGGCTATATGGAATGTTCTTAATGCAGTGTTTTGGATGACAGCTGGTTGGGAGAAGATACTGGTGTTTGTCGGTTGGATCCGAGTAGATGTCTGTGTGTAATTTGTTTTCCACCAGTCTGGTTGTTGTGTCCAGGAAAACATGGTTTGAGTTGGAAATTTCTGCCGTGAATTTTATTGAAGGATGGAAGTTGTTTGCCTTTGATATAAAGTCATCCAGACTTTCTCTTCCATACTGCCACTTCATTTCTATATCATCGATAAAGCGTACCCACTGGTACTAAACATACATGGTCCAAACAAAACGTGCAAAACAGAGAACGTGATTTATCTCATCACATGTAAGATCTGTGGCCTTCAGTACGTGGGAGAAACTGAAAAGCTACACAAAAGGATAAACCTTCATAGATCTGATTGGATGACAACAAAGCTGTACAGAAGCCAGGTCGCAGAACACTTCTCCTCCCCTGGCCACACTTTCAGTGATATAATACTTATCGCTATTGCTAACAACCACAGCTGGAGTTCCGAAACCAGGAAGGAAAAGGAATCATACTGGATACACCGCCTTAGAACATTGAAACCAAGCGGTCTAAACCAAGAAGACTAGAAAATGAAAACTATGCACTAGTAGAATTTAACATTTTCTAAATCTTATTATCCTTCAATTTTTACTATAAGAATAACCGGTATAGAATTAAATATCCGGGATGTAATCTGCGTTATATATGTACACAAAGTAAAAATAGATGTCGCTTTGGCTTGTATACTTTTAGGGAATTATACAACGTTTTCATTTTCCGCAACTAGTCTATTCAAGCTGGTTGTATTTATAGTTCTAGCACATGTGAAGACAGAAATGTAGAGGTTTACAAACACAACGTTTTTGTGTTTATTTGTTTGTCGTAACTATGTTTTGTATTTGCCTTTGAAAAAGACTCATTAAGAGTCGAAAGCGCTTAGGCTAGTTAGTTACTAGTTTCGTACTGTTCGTCGTCAGTTTATTGCATCTATTTTAATTAATCCCTGGCACACGTGATCCCTTGGTGGATCCAGTACGCTTGAGAGGGTTGTTATTCGCCATATGATTTGTATTCTTTATATATATATATATATATATATATATATATATATATATATATATATATATATAACTCATAAGATATTGAAAGTGTTAAGTCAAGATCATGTAGCGTACAACGAGAGAGAGAGAGAGAGAGAGAGAGAGAGAGAGAGAGAGACTGATCGTTGATACAAACGCCGCGAATCTCTTCTCCTACCTTGCTTCCAAATTTTCTCGTATTAGCATAAAGAGGAATCAAAGGAGAATTCGTTTATGACGTAGAAGACGTGGACAGAACTCTGATTGGCAGGACGACTACTGCAGAGAACAGACGAACTCTCAAGCAACGCAGATGTATTACAAATGAAGTTTGTATTCGCTTTATGAAAAGTTCAAATATATTTATAAATGACTGTCAGGTTCGTATTAGTTCAAACCAGGATGGACAAGATTTGTCCTTTTTTGTGCTTGGATTTTGTCGTGTACCTTTGTACGTTTTATTCTAAATTGTCGTTTGTTATTTTCACAATTTCGATTGTTATTATTTATTTCAAGCGTAAGCAGTGTTATTCAATAATGACGAACTTGGTCACTATAGACTGTTAAAGTAGATCTTAATAATGGATTATTTGCTCTTACCCACATCACGAAACATCTTTACTAATGTCTTCGAAAATACCATATCGATAATTTTGTTTTTTTCTTTTTATTGTCTCAGGCTTTGTGACGATGTATTATTTTCTACAGGTAAAATATGCTTAGTTTATTCCTGTATAGAGATGATTATCACATTTCAAAAGCGTTGCTAGGAAACAATATGATAATAGCAGAATCATATCGGTAAGTTGTAAAGACAACATTCATAACGTCACCACGCATTCCATTTAAAATACTAATTTTATATTTCTACATATGTCTGTCAGTATTTTCCAATTACGCGCTTTATTTAGTATCATTTATTTCTTAAGTGATTTATACTCCATGAGAATTTTCACCCATGTAATTTAATGCTTAACGTAATTGGCACTCAACATAAAGTTTTTGAGAATGAACTCATCTTTATTCAAATAAACACTGACATTATTAGTTCTGGCATGTAAATCGCCAATTAAAATCACATATATATTCGCATTGTAGTAATTTAGGCTGCAAGGCATATGAATTTCATTTCAAATGAAAGAAATCTTGAATCTAATGGAGGAACATAGACGACTGCAAAATTAAACGTAATCGTCACTTTTCGAAACAGTTTTATCGACATTAAATCAAAGGATGTAATCCGAGTTATAGTTAATGATAGTTACAATGTAATGATATAATTATTTCGACAGCATAACAGTTACTTGTCCAATATGAAGTACATCTTCTTCTATAACCTCGAACCGGATTAGGACAACCAACAGCACCACCACTACCACCACCACATGACTGTATCCAATAGCATCATGGTGATGATAGCAATAGACAAATAGATGCTCTCTTAGTTGTTCAAGATCAACAAATACATAATACAATAGGGTAATTTCTAATCAGAAGGTACTTCTGTTCTTTCTAATTTATTACTGGGCAATGAATCTTCATCAGTTTTAGTTGTGATGTGCCATTACTATGTTGTGAGAATCATTAAAACTAAGAAACATGTGTAAATGTACATATTTTGCTAAAATGTTTAAATGTACCGATTTTGCTAAAATGTGTAAATGTACAGATTTTGATAAATGTGTAAATGTATAGATTTTGCTAAACTGTGTAAATGTACAGATTTTGATACTTTGTAGTTGCTGACCAACACGAACACATGTACAGAATTTAGTTACTTTGTATTTAAATATCTCGGGAGTTTTCAGTCATAATTTTGGTAGAACAAGCTATGAAGATTCAAACTAATTATGTATTGTGTATCAATTTTTACTTCATTTCATTTTCCTTGTTCTTTATTATCTTTATGATCTCTTTATTATATTTTGTTTAAATGACAATTCTCCTCTTAAACTCCTTCGCTCCTCATTTTCGCTATCATCTTCATCGTCATCGTCCTCCTCATGGTCATGACCATCATCTTTCGTCTCTTTCATGATGATGGAGATAATAATCTTATTTCTTTTTATTCTCTCGTCATTATCAATATCACCACAATCATGTTCTTTTATGTCGTGTTTAACTTTAGAGTATAAATATATCAATGCATTGCAAGTTCAGTAGCTACGTCACGTCATGTGCAGTGTCAGTACATACGTATCCTTTGTTTTTCTCGAGACGCAGAGAAATAAATAAACATATGAACATAGGAAAAGGGAAAATAAAAGATTAACAAGAATCACCCCATGTACTGTTTAAAAATGATATATTTGATCAGAGAAATATTTCAATTTTTAAATGATGGGTTAAAATCGTCATATGCCTATATTTTACCAACATGTCTTCTTAGCTTAATACCACGCCAAGTACAATCACACACTGAAGATACATGCTAGTTTATGAGAGGTTCGCATTGATTTGATGTAGCTGATAAGTGGAATCCCAACCTTCACGATGAAAGAGTCAGGTAAATGAATTATATTATCCGATCAATAAGACGATGTGCTTTGCTGATAAATCATTGAATATACGCATGGCCATGAACAATTACCTGAAAGTACATCCAATATAGTTCAAGAATGAGATATTGTTCAAGTCGTTGACGTAGCGATTTATTTTCAGTTCGTGACATGTTTTTCTCTTTGGCTTTCATGAATCGCCAGAATACCAATGAGCTTTTATTGCGAACAGCATATCATCTATAAGTTATTATGTCAAGCCTAAATCCATAAATCGGATTGATACCATTGTTATCGCTCTTTTTACTGTGGAAATTCTTACCCAAACATTAGTTGGATAGAAATTATTTGCTGATCTCTTCTCCGCGATTAGAGTATCTTGAGCAATTGTAATTCCTTTCGAATGTTCTAAAACTAAATTGATATATGTTTGGGGAATTTACCCTATGATTAAATTGTGATAATGTAACATGGCTTTTATATTTCAGCTCATAAAGAAATGCCGATTCTGTAAATGTGACATGTTTACCAGAAGATATATCAGATAAAATAAACTTACACTATACACTGTTAAAGGATAATATGCAAGAGTACCAAAAAAATGGTTTGCGAACGTGTTTTATACACAACATGTTTTCAAGCTTATTTCTATAGAATATTTTTCTTTTCCTGTGGAAACAAAATAAAAAAAATAAAACAAAATGAAATAAAATAAAATAAAATAATTATTGTGTTTAATTTAAAAAGACCAATTATCAACGAAGAAAAAAACTTTCACTTATTTGTATGGGAGAGAAAGAATTATAAGGCAAAGCTAA
This sequence comes from Potamilus streckersoni, assembly GCA_016746295.1. Taxonomy (NCBI): domain Eukaryota; kingdom Metazoa; phylum Mollusca; class Bivalvia; order Unionida; family Unionidae; genus Potamilus; species Potamilus streckersoni. The sequence goes on from JAEAOA010001313.1 coordinate 260,745, forward strand.
TATTCAGAATTTTGAGAAATGAGGAAATTCAACTCCAAGTAAACAATAGAACAAAATGTACCGACACAAAAAAGTGTCACTGATTGAGGCAATGCTTGTCTTTATTAACATAAATAAAGCAATTCTGTAGTAGAAGAATTACGTTAAAACATTTGAACATGTAACAACACTACAATAACTGAAACCACTATCATTCCCTATATACGAGTTGATTAGCGTGTACACTAGAATGATGGTACATATACATACATGTATGTATGTATGTATGTATGTATGTATGTATGTATGTATGTATATATATATATATATATATATATATATATATATATATATATATATATATATATATATATATATATATATATATATATATATATATATATATATATATAATTATTGCTTTTTGTTAAGTCTCACAAAATACCATGCTAGATATTCGGATATATTAAACACACTCATTGTTAAAGATATGGATTTACTTTAACTACTTTGTGCGTTGCATTATCTTTAATGTACGTTGAACGTTCAAGTGGCAATCTATGTGTAATGTAACAGCCATCATCAGCGAGACACTATCAACATAAGGTAGGGTGTATTGTTACAAACGAAGTAGCAATCTATCATATGTTGGCAGTAGTGTAACTTGATTGCAATTTCTTTGTGGATTTGTCTAAGACTGGATTAGACATGCTTACATGATTATAAACAACGGTTGAGTTAGCCTGTCGAAAATCAAAGAATCTGTAGGGGTTACGCAAGTACTCTTTCTGATGAAATTATCTGACCCATCGCCAAAGTAGGAATAACCGCACCTCTTCATTACTACACCACATAATGCAAAATCAAATTTTATTTCTTAATGAATCGATAAAATCGATTAGCATATAACGAAGCTCTTCTAGACATTTGACCAGAAATTCTCGCTGTTTTACCACTGTGTCTATGATAACGTAATGAATAAAAGCTTTTCAAGTGCTTATATTCCTCAGCGGATCATTGGTATCGACAAGTGTATGGATTCACTTTTCGGCTCTGGGTTATTTAAAAAGCCGCATGTTTAATTTGAGCATAGGTTTTAATGAAAATAAATTGAATGTTCAGACGCTTTTCGCAACAATTCAAAGGAACAACTATTCAAGACCTCCCTAACCCCACCGCCACCCATATCCCCGCAAACATTCTCCTTTGCTAGAATGCGATCGGAAGAAAAGATATAGCTGTCTTTTATTGATATGACACGTGTAGAATAATGATAATCTATTTCACATTTCTTCCATGGTTTATTTAAATTGCCTTGAAACAGAAAATCCATCTTCCAAACATGTAATGACTATAATAATCCATATTAAATTCTAAACTTCCGTACCAATTATCAACTGTTTGACATCCCAGGTAATCAAAATTTATATCCTGGACTCGAATGTGTTGAATCAGTCCAAGTTATCTGAGAGGTGCAGAATTATCCTTTCCTTTCAATTGACAGATCATTTCGGAGCTTAAAAAGTTTTGAATGTATTTCATTTCAATCTACATTTCTCAATTTGTTCAAATATTTGTTGTATCTTTTACATGTTTGCATGCACATACCTTAAGATGCACAACAATTAGAACAAATATTATTGCACTAGAAATATGTTTCTATAATTGATAAATTGTGTCTTTTATAGACGTAATTAGGAGCTAAAAACCAAAACGTCTCAGTGAGCTCTATATATTTTAGCGACGAAAAGACATAAATGTCTCGTTAAAGGGTCTTATATATGCATTGCTTTTATTAGGATTAACATTCGTCTTTTCGTTTACTGTGCAATAATTATTTAACAAATTAAGGACGGTTTCTGTGTAATGATTTTGATGATCGTAAAATGTTCCCAACTTAATATTGTAAAGTAATACGGCAGGAGTTCGTTGGGCCTTCGTATTTTCATAGCATACATCTTTCCGTGATGAAAACGTCAGAGAATGTCAGTCAGACATATGATATTATCAACAAAGATAATTCAAACTATCCAAGGTTTTGCAATGGTGTATATAAAAGAAAATCTTACATTCCAGACATGAGTCGTGTATTGCAATAACCCGAAGCCCCAAAGTGTTGAAACTAGATGTTGAACAGATAAGAAGGATTAACTAGAATTTAAACTTTTAAACAAGCCATCTGTAGAATGATCTTTATAAGAAACTATCATTTCTCTCTTCTTTCAGGTTTACCTTCATAATAGAGTCTGGTCATTGAACTTCTAATTCTTGTCTTATCTTCACCGCGTTTCATCCAGTACAATCATTTGCAACACAGTTGGCTTATTTATATTGGTACAAGGCTATTTTTTGCCTTAGGATACCTAGGGAATCAACTACATTCCATGCGTTTATGGTTTGTTTCTTTTAGATGGTTTCTAATATATCTGCCACTTCTATAAGACGTTCCAGAACTAGCTTATTCAGGTGATTTGCTCATCTGCTTAAAGTACGATTGTGCTATGGAGGGAGAGGTATAAGCTTTTCATAATCATTCGCTAATTCCAGCATGTTCTCTATCATAAACCTTTCTCACCCTGTACGTCCAAGTGGAGCTTACTTAGATCTCTTATGATCAATTAGTGGAGTGAAGCATACATGTCAGCATGTTGCTTTGAAATGATTATTTTTTTGGTTCAAAATTTGTATTGACATAAGGACTCAAACAAGCAATACATTTCTCAGTTAGCAATTAGAATAATTACATATTTAAGTGTTGAGAATTACAAGATATAAGTAATTAGTGAACGTATAATATATTAATTGAAAAGTTTAAAACTTTATAATGAGACGTAAGAAAACGATAAAAAAATCGATCAGCTTGCTTATCATTGTGTTACATGTTGATTATTATTTTTTAGTTACTGAAGTCATTATTAGAAAATATGCAGATAATGTGTGATTTAATATCACTGTATTTTGTGAAATACAATTAAAATACTTACTCCTGTATTGTATGTAGGAACACATTACATAGAAGAATGTCTTGATTTAAGATAGGCGTAGTTATTGACGTATCGAACAGGAAGAGCTTATTCTTTTTGTATAGCTTACATGAAGTGTTATGTATATTTAATATGTATTGTAATATTGACTTTTGCCAATTATTGAAGGTAAACGTTTACGCATACCTATCGTCATGCAGGGTAAATATGTGTTATGTATATTTAATTTAATTGTTTATGTGTTAGTTTTAATTTATTTTATTCCATTACATGCTATTTTAATGTAACAGTGTTTACTGGACTTGACCTTGTCCAGAACTGAGTTCAGTTCTGTTTGACCTTATTGGCCTTATTAAAATTATTTTTATTTCATTGATGTAAACAATTAATAATAGCTTCATTATGCTCTATGGGTACGAGCTATTCAGGTAAACATGTTGATTTGGGTCAGGGGAGCGGGGTTTCCAAAGTGAATTATATAGTGTATTATGGTTTAAATAAACAAGACATCTACAATTAGGCTCTGAAGTTATTTTCCAGGAGGTAATTGGTGCTGTTAGTAAATCCTCATTGTGACCTGAGGTCAAACAGATAAATCTATTATCTTGTGATTCTGAGGATTTTACCAGTCGTGCTTTAACATGTCGCACTTTACTTTGTATTATGTTGTGTCCAGTTGGGCTGAATTTTATTTTCTTCAGATTATTGATATCAAGTTATTTTCTCTGGAAATACAAAAGTGCTCTGACAAATTTCTTGGATAAAGATCTTCTTTGGAATTTGTATTGAATTCAAATCTGGAATAATATGTATGTGATTCGACAAGAGATTGTTGACACATCAGTACAAGGCAAGCTAAAACAGACACGTCATCGCCTGCAATTTTAAATCTCTTTGGGACTTCAATGGAATTTTATTTAGAACATTATATTACTATGACATGTGTCTTTAATTGTTGAATTATTTTTGGATTTAATTCGCGATACCCTAAGTTCATTTATCTTATTTTTCACTTTGCATTCTAGGGAAATAAAGTATGTGATAAAATGTACAAAGCTTGTTGTCTTCACTTTTAAGAGCATATATTCGTAACACAAGTTTACTTGGATCTGAGTTATAGAGACAGCCTGGCTCGAGAAGATTCCATAAAGGAATTTTGTTTACAGTTTGATGGAAATTTCCAATAAGATGACGCTCATCATGGTCCTCTTATAATGACTTAGACCGTACTATTATGACATGACTTTAATATTATGGTTGTTTATATTAGAATTACTCATCCCTGATACAGTTAATAAGTTTTTGTAGTCGTGTTTAGTTTTAATTTGAGAGAATTTATATACTTAGAATTACAAATTTCTCATTGACCTCAGGACTAACTATTTTGGATTATTGCGAATTCATGTAAGGACATTCTTAATTATATTATTGTGATACATCAATACTATCGACCCATGAAAACCATTCCAGGTTATTGTAACATCAACACTTTCAAGATTGGAATTCATGTGGAGCACCACTGAACTTAAATTCGAATACTCTATATTTTGGAGCTATGATAGTATTTTGGGGCAATTTTTGGATTTAGTTCTCAATGCTGTAAGTTCTGTTTAAATTTCCACTGTGTAATCGATGAAAATATATTATTAGCTGAATTTCACTAATATTGTTGCGTTTAGCTCAATCCTGTTACCTAGTTTAAGACTATAGAGCAATAACAGTAAGTGCATTGATCTTATTGTTATTTCACATTAAGTGATACATTGAATTAACACATCATTTGTTCGCACCAGTAGATATTAGTTTCTAATATATTGCAACCATCAAGCCAACAGATAACAAATACAAAAATAGGTATATTTGAATGCTTATTATTTCAAGTCAAATTTTGGGCGTTTCAGTTGACATACTAACGTATTGCAGACTCCGATGAACTTACGAAATTATGATATGTACATATATTGTGCCAGGAAAAGTACAAAGCATTTAGAACTTTAAAAAACTTGACGTGTGTCGTTGTTTAACAATTTCAAAATGTTAACTACAACAGATAAAAGTATGCATGTATTATTACATACTTATAGCTGAGTGATTACAGCAAGCTAGAGTCGAGCGGTTTCAAAACAAAGCAGATAAATAGTACGTATGAACCTTAGAAAAGATGAAATTAGATTTTTGTGTTCTACACCCTAGAAATTGTTTTCAGCCGTGCTTTTATCAGATTGCTGAGTATTATTTAACTCAATTTACTACATTAGGTTTCACACCTTTGTCTTCTGGACAATATTATCTGCTCTTTAAAATCATAGAGAAAACTGTTTTATGATTTAATATCTGCACGCTTATTCCAGTTCCTACGAAGAAAATAAAGTTGGTAAAGAACAGAAATTATTCTCTTAATTCAACAGCATACCTAAAAAAGGCGCCATGTGGCACATAAGTGTTCTCCTAGGATATAATTGGTTTGCAATAACCAGATTTGAGAGAGAGAGAGAGAGAGAGAGAGAGAGAGAGAGAGAGAGAGAGAGAGAGGGTGATGGTTAATTTTAAATATGTTAACAACCAGTAACAGAGCTACATTATTTGATCTTTGTACTTTAATACATAATGTTCCAATAAGTTGGAAAACAAGGTACAAATAAGTCCATCAGAGAAACAGTCACCAATTTATGAATATTTCACTATATCCTGTTGTGTTGGGGTGTGTTATGTACACTCATATTTGATAAACCGACATTTGAGATTGAGAACACTTATTTGTTCTTCAATTAATGGTTTGCTAAGGAGTAATTAGGTATCTGTCTCCTTTTAATTACCACATAAACAACAGATCATAAACACCGCTTGCGATTGTTAAATGTTTTGTGCATCGATCGTACTTTAAATGAAAACCTGATTGTTAATCATTAGTGACGAGTGCCTTTTATTTCCAAACACTCCTGTCAATGAAATATCTTACAAGTGATGCTATTAACAATCAGGTCCTAAACAAGGCGACATGCATCAAAGCAATCTTTATACTCAGTTAAATTTACACACTGCATGAAGCTAGCTTAAATTAAAATATAGCTGACAATTTAGAATACCAATATGTATTCCTTATTTGTCAGAAATGGCTATAATTAGTAAATAGTCACGTTATCATGCATGAGCGAGAAAACGAGAGTTGCTTTGACATTGACTACAAGATTGAAAGTATTGAAGCATTGAAAATGGAATACTAATTAACATTCCCCATCTAACATATTTGGATTTGCCAATCTGCATGGTTCATGGAGAATTGAGCTTGCACACACACACACACACACACACACGTATGTATGTATGTATGTATGTATGTATGTATGTATGTATGTATGTATGTATGTATGTATGTATGTATGTATGTATGTATGTATGTATGTATGTATGTATGTATGTATGTACGTACGTACGTGTGTATGTATGTATGTATGTATGTATGTATGTATGTATGTATGTATGTATGTATGTATGTATGTATGTATGTATGTATGTATGTATGTATGTATGTATGTATGTATGTATGTGTGTGTGTGTGTGTGTGTGTGTGTGTGTGTGTGTGTGTGTATGTATGTATGTATGTATGTATGTATGTATGTATGTATGTATGTATGTATGTATGTATGTATGTATGTATGTATGTATGTATGTATGTATGTATGTATGTATGTATGTATGTATGTATGTATGTATGTATGTATGTGGGAAAGGGTGTAAATGAACATTGAACTAAACAAAATGCGTTAGTGCACAAAAAATCTTCAGTTTTTTACTGAAGGCTTGAATGACTGCTATGACTGTAAATAAAAAAATTCTCAATGTGCCCTTGATATACGTTCGCTGTGCATGAATGGATGTAAAATCCGAAATATTTTATAAAGTTCAGCAGTCTACGTGATACTGAATATTGGATTCATCGAATTCTTCCAATGTAACCATAGCTGCATGTGACCGTGGCGGAAACTATAACCTAAAGAGAAAAGCAATTACTCTTGAATGTGAAATAAAATACCAAATATCATTCAGATACGAGTTGCTAAGGTCTCAATTTCACATCATGGTGGAACTTGCATGCCATCTTACTTATCACTAGATATTCTTAATTTTGAAAGTGTTTTTAATTTTCAGAAAAAAAGGTATATCTGCTTTAACGTCCTTTATAGAGCAAAGATAATTCACGAGTCTTACGATACGTGCAGATAAGCGGCGTTAATAACTCTTGATAGCCTATTCAACGTAAAGAATTTTAAGCTGTCTCTATCGCGTCGTATTTGTTACTGAACTTGGTACATGATCCCGCTCTATCTCATGTTTAAGGAAATTATTAAAGGTATGCGAACAATGCCCATTTGAGAATGATATTTATAACATACAAAAATCAGAATGCACAGTCTTACTTGCATCTTCTTTCAAATTACCATTTCCTCCAGCTGTATTTCATAACGGCCATGCTGTTACATATGTCAAGAGTTATACGTAAAAGGGCCATATTTATAGGTCCAATCGGTCAGTTGATGAAGATGTGATGCGACGTTACGTTGTGAACTCCTACAAACGTGCTTTTACGTACATTTATAAATTGTATTTTGAATGTTAAAATTAGATTATTTAAGTTTTGTTGCGGCATAATGTATTGTGATCCGCTGTGGATAAACTTTAATATATATATATATATATATATATATATATATATATATATATATATATATATATATATATATATATATATATATATATATATATATAACTGGTCATTGGTTATAATTATTAAGGCTATAGTAATAATCTTCGTGTTCTATTAATATTTCTAAATTTGGAACAGTGCCGATAACATGTTTATAAACCATAACGTATTTAGTTTTGAAGAAGTAATGAAAAGTATATGTTCTCAATGATGTAAGAGTATTTACTAGTAGAAACTGTATCTTAAAATCTCTGTGGGACTACGACATTCGTTAAAATGTCTTATCACAGATAGTTGGAACCGATTACTCTTTAAATATCTTACATGATTTCATCTTAAACCTTGCTGGATACATTCTATTGCTGAAATGTGTCTATATATTTGTACATAAAATGTCCAGGGTTGTAATGTTTAAAATATTTTTATTTTATATCTATATTTAAATTTTGATGCATGTGGCATGAATTATGAAATAAAAATTAATATCCTCTTTCTCTCCAACCATGTGTTGCGTGGTAACAATATTAGTAATCCCAGTACTGCATTCCTCGTGTTTGATATTTATTGCAGAATGAAATTATTGCCGATCTGAAATTATATTTGTAATAGAGAGAGAATTTTGATAAAGCAGTGACATGTTGTCATTCACTACAGAAATGTAATAAATCTCTCCCATGTTGTCATTAACGAGAGATTTGTGATAAAGACGTGCCTTGTTGTCATCTAAGAGGGAATTGAGATAAGACTGTCCTCAAGAGTCATTTACCAGAGAATTGAGATAAAGTTGTCCCCATTGTGTCATTCACCAGAGAATTAAGATAAAGCTGTCCTATGTTTGCATTCATTTGCAAAACAGGAGATGAAATATAACACTATTTGTTTGAAACATCGGGGCAGAAGTGCATCATACAATGTTTAGATAAGTTTGGTTGTAGTGAAGGTTCAAAAAAATTAAATATCATGATTGCGCCATGTTTGTCTTTCTAAGGAATTTGTGAGTGTATAAAGGTACATGTAGCCTACAATGAAACACTAATGATTTAGAATCAATCTCTTTACAATACATGCTCCACTAACAACACGTCAAATATACTCCCCTAATCGTATTTCAAATATACTCCTCGAACAGTATGTCAAATATTTTCCTCTAACCGTATGTCAAATATACTCTTCTAACAGTATGTCAAATATACTTCCCTAACAGTATGTCAAATATACTCCTCTAGCATTATTTCAAATATACCTCCTTCTATCATTATGTGAAATATACTCTCCTAAGAGTATGTCAAATATGCTCATCAAACAGAATATAAAATGTACTCCTCTAAGAGTATGTCAAAAATACTCGTATAACAGGATATGAAATATACTCCTGTGATGTGTCGAATTTTGAAAACTCTTAGAAGCTTTGTTTAAAGGAATTGTATCAAAGTCAACTTAATTAAAGTAGAAAGGGCTAGAGATAGTTAGATGATTATTTTCATTTCATCTCTGAACGTCAAAAGGGAATTCGTTCTAGCCGACGTAACATGACCGAGTCAGATGCTATGGTACAAGAGAATGACATAAGACCTTTCCCCAAAATCGGCAGGGGTAAAGGCGGCATCTGGCTATAGATGATAGTTCAAAATAAATGATTAATTACGACATGATTAGTTGTTTAGTTTTCTTGTCAATCCAAACATTTTACGAATAGGTTTAGGAAACTGTCTATTCTGATTGGTTAATATGGATTTATGGGCGTAACTCAGTAAGAAATTAAAGGTTTTACTTTAGGGAAATTCTTTAGTCTTCTTCGATCTTTCTCAAGGAAAGTTAGTACGACTCCGAATTCGTAGAAAGTACGTTTTCGTTATTGAGTAAGCGGCCGGATAGTTCTCTCAGTTAGGAGACGGCCTATACGTGAGGTTCGTGGAAACGAAAAAAGAAACGGCAAAAGGAAACAGCTTTCCTGGATTCACATGAGGAATCCCTGAACAATCACAGGACGAGAACAAGATCTATGCAGAAATATAAGTCCAGAGACGATTGTTAAGTCAGAGTTCGACGGACAAGTGTCCAAGACGAAAAAGCTAGACAAAGATCGACAGAGCAGGGACAAACGGAAGTCTTGATGTCTGCATAAATTAGGTGATAAAGTCTCTCATCGTTACACTCAAAGGTAATTGGCAATGAGGATAGCAATTTAACGTTGAAAGTAATTTTACATTAAAGAAATTTGTATTGTCTTTTTAATTTGAGTACATGTTAGCACCAATTTTCCTTCTTTTGTAACTAAGTCATTGATTTCTTTTCATTTTAAATTCTGTTGATAAACTTATTAAATTTTATAATTGTTCATTGAAATGGGCTCGTTTTGTTATTTCTTCAATATACTCGTTCAGTGATCTGCATTCTTCTTTCTATCGATCCACACTGGGTGAACTACACCGCGGAGGTCATTCCCTAGCAACGAACCGTAGTGAAAGAGGTTGGTGTGTTTTGTACGCCGCCAATCTGTCACAACTCCCTAACATTATGTCAAATATACTCCTCTAACAGTATGTGAAATGTACTCCTCTAAGAGTATGTCAAATACACGCCTCTAACAGTATGTTAAATATTCTGCCCTAACAGTATGTCAAATATACTCTCATTACAGTATGTCAAATAATCTCCTCTAACAGTATGTCAAATATACTCTCATAACAGTATGTCAAATAATCTCCTCTAACAGTTTGTCAAATATACCTCTCTAACAGTATGTTAAATATTCGTTATATCATGGACTGTTCAACCGCAATGATGAACTGGAAAATATAACTTGAGAAAATTGACGATTCCAGAAACCGTGTATCCTGAAACATTAGTATAAAACTAGTAAATACAAAACTATATGCAAGATTAGTACAGGCATAATATGTTGCATCTGTACAAATCTATATGTAGGATTAATACAATCTTTACACAAGATTAGTACAAATCTATATGCAGGATTAGTACAGATACAGATGTTGTATACGTACAAATCAATATGAGGGATCAATACAAATTTACACGCAGGATTAGTACAAATCTATACGCAGGATTAATACAATCTTTACACAAGATTAGTACAAATCTATATGCAGGATTAGTACAGATACAGATGTTGTATACGTACAAATCAATATGAGGGATCAATACAAATTTACACGCAGGATTAGTACAAATCTATATGCAGGATGATTTAAATTTCCTTCGCCGATGTTTACAAGTTCTTTTTTCACGAAAGACCAGTTTTATTGCAAGACGTTCTAAATGATTCAAGTCACTGTATTTCCAAGGCGTTGTGTCTAATTTGATCTTACAATCATTAATGTGTGATTTTAAGAAAGGATTCTGCCAATAACGCAAGACTGATAATCAAATATGCATACCGGATACAGTTCTTAATTGACTGAATTCTTTAAACTTGAAACTAAGCAATTTTGAGATATTCACGCAGGTTTATATGTCTACATTTTAGTTAATCAAGTTCATTCGGAAAATTAGAATGCGCAAGAAATAAGATACTTTTGACCATGACAATAAATGAAAATGATTTACAATATATTTGTGAAGAACCCTCTCTACGTATGGTTTATATTATGCTTTGTACAAATCACATGAAACATGCAATCACTAGTTGAGGTGTCTATATAACAGCTACTTGAATTAGGACAAGCTATCCACGTATTCTTGCTAAAAGAATAACGTGCTGCTATCGCTCCTTGGGGAAGAAAAAAAAAGATCATCACTTTGTTTTAGTCATGAAGGAACGTAGTCAAGCTAATGATATCAGAGTGAATCATTCGTCTTAATTTGTAGTTAAGCTGTTTCCACCACACGTCAGCCTCTTGATATAAAATGTACCGAAAATATAAAGGGAGATAACAAACGAACAGGCCATACTTACTTTGTAAACGTTTTGATAGCGGGGAATAAATTGCGTGCCGCCGTTAGATAAGAGCTCTTTTGTGTGGCCAAGTCAGTATGTATATACAAATTTTCTTTATTATCTCGGATTTCTATGTGTAATTATTTATCCTTAGTGTTGTCCGCTTTGTGGTTCTTAAAGATCCGGCTTGTTTTGTTGTCTCTCACTTGCTGCTCCCAGAAGTTAATTAAAGAAATGCACCTTCCAAATCAAACAGTACACTGTGTGGCAAATCTTCATCAGATGTATAACAGCTCTTTCTCAACCAAACGATGATTGTCTATAGCATGCACATTTTAGAAACTTCTTAAAAATGTTTCGTGCCGTGTTTAGTGTAAAACATAAATCATCATCGCTATTGATCCAAAAACAATCGATCAGTGATGTGGGGGCGCGCGCTCGTGTATATGTGTGTGTAAATATATACGCCGTCTGGCAGGTACCAAATTCATGGTTACAAAGTATTGCTGCAATCTTGATTCCTAATATTGCCTGGGATATTACAAATTTTGCAGTGTTTCTTTGACGTGAATGCCAATGCCCTCTATTCTACTTTCCCTACACTACTGGTCACTTATGTAAATGCACATTTCTGGTCTGTATATGGTATATGCGCCAGATAGTCTAAAATGATATGATATTCCAAATTGATAAGTGTTAATGATAAAAAGAAGAAAAGCAACAACATATGCAGCTGGTGATTAGGACGATTTTTGGTATTTATATAATGCTCAGCATACCACAAGACGGTAAACATCGTGCACAGAAAATCGTATGCTTTCACGACTGTAACGATGATCATTTTGTAACTGGTATGTAATTAGCAAATTTTTCTTTTTTATGCATACAAGCCACTCTACATATACACCTCACGTGATCCTGTTACGAATCTCGATCTTGGAAGCAATTGGAAATCTCTAACATATAAACATAACCTCCATCTGTTTAGTAACGGTGTGTACATAACTTGTATGAAAACAAATTTTGAACGTGCTATTCCATATAAAAAGAAGGTTAACACAGCTCTTGTCAGTTTTGCGTACTAAAATAAATACGCTTCCTAAGTATCGCTACCATTTGGACAAGATAATAAGCAAGAGTTATATATTTTCATCAAGTCACTAAACAGAAGCTGCAGTATCTGATTCGCTGGTTGTCAAGTCAGATGGACGGTAGGTCAGATGGAAGATATCAAAATATTCCTCATTCTAAACTTAGTGGATAATTAGACAAATTATCCCAAAATGCAAAAACTTGTGGATAATTAGACACACTATCCAAATGCTCAAGGTAGTGGATAATTAGACCCATTTCAGTTATAGTGATTACCATATGTTCTGGAAGCATTAGATTCCGAATAGATAGAAACTATTGGCGATTAACAAGAAAACGGAAACAAAATTTATGTTGCATATACTAGAACTTTCATTGTAAGAAGAGGCTAACAGAATCAATTATATTAATCGCGAATTCTATACAAGGAACCACTGCTTATGTTACTTATGTTGCCTATTTAATGATTTTCAAAGAGGACTGCGCCGGTGGCCTTGCGGTTAGAGCGTTCGCCTCTGATGCGGGAGGTCGCGGGTTCGACCTAGGTCGAGTCATAGCGAAGACTTTAAAAATGGTACTAAAAATTGTCACGCTTGGCGCTCAGCATTATGAGGGTAGTGTTATGACTGGTCATCCTGGTGTCAAGATAATGTGACTGGGTGGGAAATCATCGTAGCGATATGACTCAAACATTGATAAAACTACGTTAAAAATCTAAATCAAACATACCCACAAATGATACACATTTTTGAAGAGAATTCCTAATTTTTATGTTATGTTTCAATAATGCTATTATTTCCCATTTATTTGAAAATCCGAATTAGTTGTTAATATTTTTATCGGAAGACCGAATTAATTTTTTTTATATTTATTTGATGTGATAGTCAGAGTTAGCTGTTTAAATATAGCTGTATCTCATTTAATGACTAAAACTAATTTTAGAAAAGGATCCGCAAGATACTGAATGTAGAGATTTAGAAACGGCCCTACACGACGTCAAAATTACAGAGTTAGAAATGAAAGTGCAGGTGTTGAAACGGCACCACGTGTTGCTGTAAGTACAGATTTATAAACAGCACTACACGACGCCATAAATACGGATAAAACATGGCGCCACATCACGTCGTAAATACGGATTTAGAAATAGAATTATATTGCACCAAATGTATGACTGAAACCTTTTTCTCATTTAGTGTAAATGTTCTAAATCCATTTTATTTCAAGAAAATGACATCATTCCATGAAATTCTGAACGTTCTTTTTTTGCAACGAAGCTGTACTTTGTTATGTCAGTTCTGCTTTCATTTTTGACTTGTAAATAATTTGGCTGTTAAAATTTTGATGACATTTCTACATTATCACTTTGCACAAAATATACGTTTATTTGAGCTTTCAAGTAGTTATTTTTTAAGGTAGTATAGGTTAACAGGTGTAATAAGCAAAAAGGAAAAAGAAAAAAAAAAGAAAAACGTTTTAAACTTATCTTCCACTTTTCACCTCATGAACCATATCACTCCTTCTAAGGAAGGGTTGCTAAGAACCCTGGAGCCATTATTATTAATATTTCATGAACACATAACTTACAAAACGATTTCACAATATTGCCTTTTAGGAATACTGAGAAACACTTCACCGTACATTGACCAGAAATTTATCTTCATGAAGAAAACAATAAAGTCATGGATACAAACACAAGAGTGTCTCGAGTTAGTGGGATTATGTGAGATATACCCCACTCCTTATATTGCTTTGGCTGTCGTATCTACGCGTTGATTGACCACGGTTTTATTTCCCGGTTCGAGCAAACAATAAGATCAAACACGAAATTAATGGACGGAATAACAGAGATCTGAGCAGAGATATTGAATTAAACAACACGAGTCCCATATGTTATCAATCATAATATGAAATTGAACATGACATTTGAACGATTCACTTCCCTCTAGAGAATGTGTAACAAAATTTATGAGAAATTAAATTATCCCTTCTGATACACCGATAAAAGTAAAGTTTCATCATACAATCGAGGAACTGATCGAGCTCATACTGTCAGCATGTCAGCATCACCGGGTGATACGGGTCTTTCCCATATCACTGGTAAAGATAGGTCTCTCTCTCTCTCTCTCTCTCTCTCTCTCTCTCTCTCTCTCTCTCTCTCTCTCTCTCTCTCTCTCTCTCTCTCTCTCTCTCTCTCTCTCTCTCTCTCTCTCTCTCCTTTTTGGGTCACCAGCCACGTTGGTTGTAGACTATGATCTTCACACTGTTATATTTCCTTCAAATATTAAAGATAATACATAACACAAATAGCTGGCAAGATTTGCTTTTATTCTTCTGGGATTAACAATAATTCCACTCATTAAGTTAGATATCGTCTACCGTCAACACAAATACTCTACGATGGTCAGTTTATCTTTTAATATACTCGCCCTATTATCAGAAAGTTTGTCTTTCGAGCCACTATTCGCGTACCCTAGCTGAGAGCCTTGCATAATTTGACCAATTTGAAAACTATTACTAGGCTCCTGTGGCTGAAAATCACTAGCTGAACAAAACACGTTCCTAATGCTAACATCCTCCATTCTCTTTGAAAAAATTCACGACCTAATTACACAAATGCATTAATGGACCTCACACTTTGCCCTAACTTATTAACTTTGCTAATTAGTAATTCAGAGACATTCATCTCGAAACATAGAAAAGTTAATTTTAGCATACATGTTACAAATCTGTAACAATAGATAATTTACTTGTCATAATTTGGGTCAGAAGAAAGGCATGAAATCTGTATGATAATGAATTATATTACATTACAAAAAAAAATCAGAACTCATTCATAGTGTACATGATTGACATAACACTTGAGAATGCAACAAAAATGAATTTAAACAATAAAGACGCAATATTAGAGCCAAGATGTATGTGATTTTCCTTTCAAAAAACACGCAAAGTTTTTCCAGGTAAACAAATAATGTCTTTCACTCATATGCAAATAAATTAATACCCCTAGTCAGAAGGAAGCTATTTACTTATGTTTGACCAAAGGAAGGTCAATTAGAAAATAATATATATATATATATATATATATATATATATATATATATATATATATATATATATATATATATATATATATATATATATATATATATATATATATATATATATATATAATATATTTATATATATATAAAAATATATATTAATATATATATATATATATATATATATAAACGTATTGTTTGTTGGTCTTCTCTCTCTCATATATATATATATATATATATATATATATATATATATATATATATATATATATATATATATATATATATATATATATATATATATATATATTTATATGAGAGAGAGAGACCAACAAACAATACGTTTATACATATAGGACTTGTTGATTTGGCATGGATTGATAGATTTAGTTTCGTTATCGTGCCATATGAATACTGTGTGAACAGTCTGAAAGTCCATTATTACTTACCCAGTTAAGCTATGTTGTGTTGTGCACTGACACATCTGCTACTCCTAGTTATTTAATGTGAATGTGTGTATTTCTAACTAATTATATTACATGGCACGTTAATATCGCTCGATACATGCTGTACCAGTCGACCAATATATTTTATATATATTGGTATAATTGTTTCCTGCATTGAGTATAGGTGTTAAAACTTAACATTGCTACAGACGATCATTGTACTTCCTTACCTATATTTAATGGCATTTGGCCCCAAGGTTTTCATCTATCACAAGGTGCAATGTGCTTAGATCTAGAATATTTATAGCCGTTTGTTATTCTACGAACAACACCAGGAGCATCAAATTGTTATAGTTCTAAACAACCTATATATTTACTATTTTAACTTGGAGGATCGGGCAATGATAAATGTTCTTAAAGATATTTTAAAAACAAACTCTTTAACAATAAGTTTTTTTTTTGAGCAATAGCATATTTTCCACTTGAGGCTTAAACTAGCTAAAGTTGTAGAATATTTCGTACGCCAACAAATCTTTTCCTTGCTCTAACTCACACTAATACTTACGTGCTTTGCTCTTTCTGCTCATTGTATTTAGAAGTAATAGTGGAAAAAAAACCATATATATTTTCTAACAAAAACAGAATAGAAAAAAGAACCAAATTGTAATAAATGATGTAGTATTAATTTCTCAAATATTAATTAACGCTTGATAGGGAAATATATACTGATCTATCGTATTATTAGCTGACAAATTAGCACCTACATACAAGGTCTTTGCAAATTGTGTTGTCTTCCAATGCGCTATGACCCGGCGGACATTACGAAACGTCCCGAGAGTATTTTATGATGAATTAATTTTACAAAAATAATCCTATAAATGTTGTTTAGTCAGCATGTCATATAATACTGCATACCTTTGTAGAATGCAGCTCTTAGGACTATTATCACCGTCCATGTATCCATTACAAAATGTTTAAATCCAGCTTTCCTAAGTGTCTGCAGCATAATTTGGTTCGAATGTTCTTTATTATCTTTCTATAGCGTCAATGGTTAAAAGAGCTTTACAATAAATATTTGCGTTACGGTAAAGTGATGATTATTATTCAAGGCGTATTTTTCATTTATGATTTTGAGCTTTAAATTCATCGTAGTAAACACTTTCCACTTTCTTTTAACGTTTCTCCTTAGAAATAATTACATCTGACCTTTTGACCTGCCCTTAAGGCCTTCTTCCGTAGGAATGTTGACCGTGTGACGAACTTTTAACTTAAAAGGAATTTATTCAGACAAAGTACCTTAAGAAGAAATGGTTACAGAACAATCCATAAGTACGTCAACTTGTTTTTAGGAATCTCTGATTTTTCTACGGAATATCATGTCATAAACATTTGTCATTTCCTCGGTTAACAAATGACATTGTCTGCTAATATATTTCTGTTAAAAAGATTGCTTATATTTATCTATTTAGAAACAAATGTGTGTGCAAAACACACTTTCGCTCTTCTTCTGCCTTTTTTTGATTTTATTAAAGCAAATATGAAAACTCAGTTGTTTTCTTTGGAGTTTGTTGTTTTCATTATAATATTTAAGTCCTAGCTAAAATGCTAATTTAATGATAGTAACTGTATTAAATTCTTCCTGGCACAGACATTTTGCATCTTATTGAACTCGTTATCATATGTAATTGTTAATAAAACTATCAATTTTGCAATTAGGAATCATTGTGTGTGTCATTTTAAGAGACAAAATTATACAACATTTGAAACGGTAAATTGTAATTATAATACATGATATGCTATGCATTGCTATTATCAGACGTGAAAATATAACCTCCACAAGCATGTGTTTAGAAACTTTTCATCAGGTTCCTCATTTGGTTTTTAAACAATGGATGTGTTTGCACAAAAATAACATCAAACGCACTAAACAATATTTGCTAGCTGTGTTGCTTTCAATTTCTTCCAGTTTAGAACCGATAGAGAAATGTGATATGATTTCTTATTAAAAGTCGCTACCATCTTGCACTGAAGATATGAAATATTCTGAGAAAATATAGTCTGGACTACTTTTTTTTTAATTATGTGCATCAACCACAGTGATTAGCTTGACATCGCGACATCCAAGGCTTAAGTAATTGCTTTGAAACCTGCGCCTAAATAACAAAACCTTCCTCTCTTTTGGAGTTTATTTTTTATCATCCCATTTGTAGAGAAGATGATAACTCTGGAGAATTTAATCACCTAGAGATCTCTTACTGGCATAAAATATAAACTAACTTACAGCTGTTTGGGTTCCGATTACCCAGACTATATGTGCATAGTGACTTGCAGATAATGGTCGAAGAAAGAAACCCCCAAAACAATGAAAAACATAAGATGCTTTGCGGTTTGTTTATATCATGTTGTTGGGTTTATATATCGTCCCTTTGAATAGGATTTACATCATTCAGAGTATGGCAAAAGATAGCAGCTGGAAATTCATTTATCCTGATACATGGTATCGACAAAGATTTACGCTGAGCGTCACGTTGTAAACAAGTATCTACAATACATCTGCAGTATCCGATGATTCTAATTTTAATACACTATAAGAGTTTAATGGCATTTCGCAGGAACAATAATGACTCATTTTAGCACGAAGTTGGAAGTAAAACTGACATGGAAATATCATGTCCTGTCTAATGTTTCTTATGTTTTTAACGAAATTTCTTTAAATTATCTATTATGATGTTTTAGTTAAATTTACATCTAATTTACAAATTGTTATTGTAGAGAGGTTTAACTTTTATTAACTCACTGATTTTTCATTTAAATTTTGATGGACATTTTGGGATATTCGTTTCACTGGCATAAGGCATTATGCATAGTTCTTTGTATCAGATATACAAACGCGCCAGTTTCAATAAATCTAATCAATCGTTCTCCAGCCTCACCTAATGTGTTCTTCATAGATCAATATAAATTTGCACCCTTGCACTAAAACTTTTTCAGAAAATTCTTCACATTTTTATCTTCAGAACATGCTTTAAATCGGTACTTATATCTAATATAATGCTGACCTGGCATAAAGACTCATACATACATACATACATACATACATACATACATACATACATACATACATACATACATACATACATACATACATACATACATACATACATACATACATACATACATACATACATACATACATACATACATACATACATACATACATACATACATACATACATACATACATACATACATACATACATACATACATATATATATATATATATATATATATATATATATATATATATATATATATATATATATATATATATATATAGGTGCCAACAACATACCAATATGTTCTTGATCTACTCAACAAGTTAGAAGAGGTTTCAAATCGACTCAGGAGAATCTCTGCGAAGCAAGGGGACGGCAAGCCAAATTTTACATTTAAAAGACAAAGGTACGTCATTTTGTGGTGGGTCGAAAGGTGTTTTTATTGATGCCGATAGAGCACAACAAACTTCAAGTCTCATGGAGGACACCATACATAGTAACGGAGATAAAGAGTGAACAGAACTACATAATCTGGTAGGAGACAAGGAGAAGCTTTACCACGTAAATCTCCTGAAACGTTACCGTGAAAAGGAGACAGCCACAGATTTCGTTTTTGATAGAGTTGTAACTAAAGAGCCAGATGACAACGGAGGAGAGGCGGAAGTACTCAGTTGTTGTCCTTTGACGACGAAAATAAACTTACGTCAACGTTGTACTTGACGGAATGTTATCGTCAGAGCAACGTAAGAAGGTGGAGTCGTTACTCTAGACAGCGCCTGTTGTCTTCATCTACATGATGCGAAGATTACTGGAACCGTGAAGAAAGACTGGAGTCTTAAATTTCATGGAATATTTACTTATAGCGACAGCAACTTGGAACGATCATATCATTTTGCTGAAAGACGTTTTAGAGCGACTTCGACAAACGATACTGAACGCACGGTCATCTAGGTGCCATATTGGGTTTAGAAAACTAATTAACCTAGGTCACACCCTCAGCAAGGTCACGTTAACACCTGATATTTCAAAAGTCGATCAACTTATAAACGTAGCACGACCGACCACTAAGACGGAAGTTTTATCCTTCTTGGGACTAGCTGGGTATTATGGTCGTTATGTTGCTAACTTCAGCGCTTTTACAAGCCCTTTAAAAGGCTCCAACGAAAGCTGCATGGACAGAAAACTGTGAACGAGCTTTTCATACGTTGAATGACAGACTGACGTTAGACGTGAAATTGCCAGTGACACTATATTTTGTCTTAAGTACTGATGCTTATTAAATAGGTTTACAGGCAATACTGTTACAAGAGCAAGACGGAAATTTATTCTCAGTTGCCTATAGTAGCAGGAGATTATTAAACGCAGAGCGCAATTATTCAGAGGGGCCCCGAGTGGTCGAGTGGTCTAAAGCGCTGTCTGTTACGGATCACTGCCATCCCACCTCTGTCTGCGTGGGTTCGAGTCTAGGATTCGGCGAATGTGGATATGTGAGAAAGCTTGCCAGTTGCTTCTTGTGGGTCGGTGGTTCTTTCCGGTGATTTCCAGGTTTCTTCCTCCACCATTAATACTGGCCGCCATGAATAGCCTATCGTGTGCTAAAAAATGGTGTTAAGCCCAACACTAAGAATGACAATAACAATTATTCAGTCTCTGAGAAAGGATGCTTGGCAAACTGTCATTGGGATAACTAAATACCAACATTACCTATATGAACGAAAATTTATTTTAGAAACTGACCACCAGGCACTAACATTTTTAGCTGAAGCTAAAACCAATGGACGATTAATGAGATGGTCATTATATCTACATTTCTACAAAACTACCAAGTCCAGGTACGGTATATTAAATGCACGGAGAATGTAGGGGCTGGTTGTAGACTAGGGATTCCTGTGGTAACGTTCACATGAGGACGTGCGAGTGTATCGACTAGATCTAAAACACTTTGGAAAGTAAAAATCCCTGATTTTACTATTCAAGGAGGGAGTTACGTAAGGGTGCCAATTTACGAAGATTTATGAAGATCTATGAAGATGACATTATGTTGGACATTCGAACGATTAATTAAATTTATGAGGACTGGCGCGTGATTATATCGCTGTAACACACTGATTAGCAAATGTCACTGTCATGGAAACAGTTGTTCTTGATTAAACCTTCGTTTGTTTGACTGGAAAAAGTTGGGTTGGGCTCAACTTCTAGTCTGTATGGAGAACTGTATATATATATATATATATATATATATATATATATATATATATATATATATATATATATATATATATATATATATATATATATATATATATATATGTGTGTGTGTGTGTGTGTGTGTGTGTGTGTGTGTGTGTTATAAGCTGCTATAACTTTAGTGTGCAATGTTTTAAATGGTCACTGTTGGTAGTCGCATATAGGAGAAACTGTCAAGTTGCCTATCGTCTAGGTAAAAAAACGGGCAGGATACTATCTGCACGTGACCTTCTGGTGAAGCATGTATAGTAGAAGTATTTTCTGGTTAATACAAGACTAGATTATACGAAAATGTATTATTGACCCG
>JAEAOA010001313.1:290000-330000 GCA_016746295.1 Potamilus streckersoni
TAAAGTGATGTCTATTACCGGGGCGTAATGCCGCAGACATGTAGTAGCATGTGCCTCACAGTCACAGCATCCTGACACCAGGCCGACCATACCTAACAATATCCTCTTACTGCCTAAACAGGCAGCTGATAGCGCCATTATTATAAGTCTTTGGTATGACTCGGCCGGGGTTCTAATCCACGACCTTTCGCATCAGGGGACGACGCTCAAACCACTAGGCCACCGGCGCGGTCAGCTAATGAGGAGAGATCCACGTTTAATCAATCGACATTACATCATGCTGGAACATTGATATACTGATGTGTGGGAACCTGGTAAGTTTACGAAGTGACGTATAAAAAAAATCTATTGATATATAGCCACTGCAATAACCATACGTATATACACTATACAATTTAATAGAGTAATTTCATCTCAGACACAAATTGAATTATAACAGACTTTAACGATGTTTTGAGTTTACATAATGATAGTAAGTAGTAAGACAAGGTGAAGAATAAATAACAATAGTGAAAAATTCATTTAAAGATAAAAAAAAAATTTAAAATGCTTGATTTTTAAAAAGCATGTTCCATAAAACAACTATTGCGGAAGCTAAATTTGTACGTCAAAATCACTTTCTTGTGCACTTAGACTATAATGAGTTTCAGGATGAGGTTCAAGCCATTGCTTCTTTCAAGGTGACTAACTAATTTATCCTAATATTTTATCATGCAAACTGAAACCTGTAAAAGAAATGAAACAAGAGACACTGACGTACTCCATGGAAAGCCGAGAATTTCAGAGGAGAAACTGTGTGTGTATTATCAAATGAATAGAAATTTCTGAACTAACTAGCATGTTTTAATCCGATGAATCTGAAATAGTTTTGTCCTCTTGAGAACGTCCATTAAAGACAAAGCATATCCACTTCCATTAAGTTGATGAAGGCAGAGTAAGCTGATTTGGACTTAGGAACCGGTATGTCAAGAAGAAAGAATGATCATCACTTTCGAAAACTTACATTATTGTTATCAAAAAATTGTTGATACACCGCTTTGAGGAAGACAAGTGTTTGGTACGAAGAAAAATTTGTATACCATTCAAAAGAAGCAAATTAAAAGAACATTATTCGCAAGTATATTTTGCAGGACCGCTGAACCGTAAACAAGTAAGGAACATATGTATGTCATAAACCCAACAGAATATTTACCTCATAGAATGCATTTAGCTCAACCATTATATCTAACAGCTACTGCCACTTAATTTCAAGCTTTTCTCCACTTTGATAACTGAACATAGAATTTTCAAGATATATACATGACATTTATGTAATAATTATTATCTCCAAACTGTGAGATATGAATTTCTGATGTCAACTTCACAGTTGGGTCATGAAGGTAGAAACCATCTCGGTATGCTAAAACGTTTATTCTTCTTTACTCAAAATATAATCTACAACGTGCCACATGCATCACCACTGACAAGACCGTTCCATTGGTGGCATTGACGACTTTCAACACTGTCATTAGTAGGTATATTTATGATTTCTATGAAGTGCATCTGCTCCTGTAGAGATAACGTGCTTTAAAGAATGCATGTTGAAAATTGTTTCTCTGTGTCTGTACTGAAATATGAATAATATTCATTAAAATAAGGGCGCAAGTCTAGATGATTATAGAAAGTGCATGAAATGACCATAATCACCATTACTGCCCATAACTAATAAGCTGAACCGAAAATGTACTACTTTGTCGTGATGTAACTAGTTCTTACATAGAAGTACAAAACATAGTTATCTCCCCCTCATTATTACGTGTAATAGAGAGTGGAAAGAGGAAAGGAATACAATGAAACTAATGCATATAAACTATTGACAGATAACGAAACAGAAAAATATAACAAATGTGGCTGACTGCACCAATATAAATAACAGTCTTTCTAAAGGGTGCAATGGACAATGCACACATTGAATACCGCATTCACCAGTGTAATACATAAGATAAAAAGGTCCATAATGTTTGATAGCTGTATTACCACAAAATATATAGAGACACATTTTAATTCGCACTCTACGGAGATTCGAACTCGGGTTCATGGGTAAATAGAACCAAACGCCTTTCCTGTATGCACTAATTTTATTACCGTCTCGCCCATGTTGCGAATGTTTTTTTTTTCTATAAAACTGACGTGTAGCATTATATGTTAACGAAGTGAGGAGAACGTGTTTGGAACCAATAACAAAAACTAAACTATTCAAAATAACAGCAGGGTCAAAACTAAAAAGGAAGAACAACATATTTTTAGATAATCACTTGACTATAAAGAAATCTAACATCGTTGAATTAGGCAAGCGAGATTTGATGCAAGCCAAAATTACAAGACACAATTTCGCTATGTTGTTTGACGTAATCTAGTTACCTCCTTCACGGCGAGAAGATCCAGTTTCATATGGCGCCATCTACAGCGGTGTATTGTTATGTAGGTCGTAATTTGCATCTCAGATATAAATTGTACTATGACAAAGAAATATGAAAAGTAATTATGGAAAGTGTTTATATATAAAAATTGTATTACTATATCCTAGGATCCAGTAATGGAAGAAACTTACAAAGACGGTGTTTGTTTTTGTGTGAATATATAATTTTTGTTTTCATATATATCAATCAATCAATCAAAGTACATCAGGCTGATTTTTACACCTGACGCTCTTCCAAAAATTTCAACATTCATAAATTTAGACGTAATCTGCAGTCACAGAGATACCGGGGCCGTTTCCCACTCAACATGAAAACAATTTTGTAAACTCGCATAGAGTTACGCTTTTAACAGGCTGGCTTCCAAACGATATTTCATTGAAATCAAATAAACTAGTCAGCCCTTAATTGCGTCACTTCAACTCTCATTCTACTTAGAGCAATGCGTTTGGATGTCAATTACTACAAGAGAAATGGTTTTTCTGTTGAATTCATCAAGCAAATGAAGTTAATTTTGTCAGCGTTCCCCCATGCAAATGAACCTACCCACTTTAGGTTGTCCACATTTGCTAGAGTAAATGAGCTAGTGAGTCAAAAGTGACATCAATTACGCATATCTCACTTAATAAAGTTAGAGCCCAAACAGAATTTAGATGTCAAGAGACTTTCTCCCTGAGTAATTGCCAAAGGGGAGCTGAAAAGAGCGTGGATGTTTCGCATAAATACGTTCCAGCGCGTTAAGTTAGATTAAAAGATTTTATTAATCTAATGCTCGTGCATGCCTTCAAGGAAAGTACGTAATATTTTTCTTTAGTTTTATTTTGCAATTCAACAGCATTTTTAGAAAATCGTGCAATCGGCATGAACGTAAAAATTAAATATATTTTAGAATAAATTGGCTTAGAAAACAGTATAGAGACTGTTTCCGTCCCATAATTCGGTATATAATTTTACAAAATGAAGAATTTCAGATAATTTATGTCATCACGAATTCAAGAGTTGAAGTATGTATTACTCAGTGCCGGATTCAGGTGGGGTCTTATGTATGACTCCGTAAAATGAACATTGCTTGTTTTAATTAATAGCAATCGAATCAAGAGCTAGAATGAATATTGGTGAAATTTTTATTCATATTTGCAGGTGATATAATAATGGAAATATATAAATATACCTATAATATCAAATTAGGTTATTAAG
The DNA here is from genome assembly GCA_016746295.1 of Potamilus streckersoni. Classification (NCBI taxonomy): domain Eukaryota; kingdom Metazoa; phylum Mollusca; class Bivalvia; order Unionida; family Unionidae; genus Potamilus; species Potamilus streckersoni. The sequence continues at coordinate 293,654 of JAEAOA010001313.1, forward strand.
CAAACCTTCCAACAAAATCTGGCTCAACAGCAATGCGTGAAAATTTCCAGAAACATCTCAGTCAACTTCCGATTGGAGGACATGCATTCACCAGACTGCATGCAAGGGTCAAAAAGAAAGAAATCAAAGACATTCCAAGTGCAATTTGTCTCATGAAAATCACGTTTACAAGTATTGTGGACGCTTCAACAGCATCATCTTCATTCAAAAAACATAGATCAAATTATTTTAAAATTTCCCCGACAGCCATCCATATAAATAAAATTTTCTGACACAGAACACAACACTGTCTTCCAAGTTTAATCTAAGGAGGGATCTCTCCTCTAAGGTACTATTTAAAATAAGATTCGCCGTCTCTCCTCAAAGGTAAACTTGAAAGGAAAATTAGATTCTTCTAAATAAGGAAAGAGCGTATATATATATATATATATATATATATATATATATATATATATATATATATATATATATATATATATATATATATATATACAGAGAGATAGATTTTTGACAGATTGACCTGGATTTTGTATGTGTTGTATGCGATTGTAGGTAATGCAATTGTCACAGAATAGACCAAATTTCGGTCTCAAGGTCAGTAAACAACCTTGACATATATTTTTTATGTAAGCGATGTATTTTGTAATCAGAAGATTTTAATTCAGTTTCACTGGACGTGTATCGCACTCACAAACCTTGGATTACACAACCAACGCTCTTCCAAGCAGCGGCTGGTCTTATCTGTTGAACAATTCAGGTTTTTCTCAAGCTTGTTCAGTATGGTCCATGGCAGTAGTGTCAATTAATTAACAGTAGCTCATTTAATAAATGAAAGCGAACAACTAAGCTAATAAAGTCATTTTCACCGAAAAAGTCAGACAGTGCTAATTTGTTTACGCGTGAATTTCGATAAAAGGAAACTAGTTTGCTTACTATAATTTACAACTTGTCTACTTACATTAGGCACATATAAAGTTGCTATGTCTATTTGTATCGGCGAATATGATCAACTTCTAGAAGGATCCATAAGTAGACTACATTCACAGTACTATGTTTGAAACTATTTAGTAAAGATACATCTATTCTTGTTATCTTGATTTAAAGCTTGTACAGTTACGCTGTGAAAGATAAAATGGAATACATTTGTTGGTTATCACAGACATTCTAATGAACTTGAGTGCTTTCAATTATGGTCAAACGAGTTCAAATATCAATGGCCTTTAGAGAGCAACGTATAGCTGATGTTAAATTCAGTCATTCACTTATATATATATATATATATATATATATATATATATATATATATATATATATATATATATATATATATATATATATATATATATATATATATATATATATATATATATATATGCCATTGATGACATTTATGCCATTTTCCTGCGGTACGTTGCCACTTTTAAGTTAATGGACTGTAAAACTCTATTATATACATACTTTCGAAAGTATTAATAAGATATTCCGAGATATGGACTCATACAAGGGACAGATTATCTCAGTGATAAAATCCGGGATAATCTCAAGTGACTCCTAAAACTACACTACTAGATGAGGTATATTGACTTTGAGAAATTTATTTTGGGATAATATAAAGTGACTCTGAAAGATCTAAGCTACGTGAGTGGATGGTAACTGAAATTATTCAAAATCCTTCATTCATGAATTCATTCTTTAATCACTATTGCAAACGACGAACGGTTGAAATGTACATATTACTCATAAATCAAAATATTGATAAACTATTTTTGTGTATTGATTAATAAATGTTACAATAATCGTATGTGAGAAAATACTGCAATAGAATTGTTAATTTTCAATACTTTCAAAGCTTTTTTTGTTGATATTTTCTCTAATCTTTCTCGTTCGTTATTTATGGAATACATTTTTGAATATGACATCTGTTTAAATTTGTATATGAATGTCAAATTTGGAAGAATAACAAAGATAAAAACTATTTTTTTAAAACTGTTTTAAATCTGAGTTATCAAAATGCAAGAAATTCGTAAGGACTCTAGAAATACAGAGACTGACTCTAGCTAGTTCAGTTCATAAATTGTCGTAATTATTTGAAATAAAATGACCGTCGAATCACAGGTTGACTAGTTTTCGCCTTTTAATTGAATCAGACATACCTAATTGACGTCCCTTCCTTGTCACCAGCTCGTTTGGAACGTACAGCCTTAATGGATTAGTTAAAATATTCCGAAAGTGCCAACTTCAGTAAATTATCACACCCAATAAGAACTTGTGTAGGCACGTAAAAGTCGACAGTTTGATCACTTCATCTAAGTAAGTAATAAATAACTGCAATTATCAAGTTAGAGAATGACAAGCCTGACTGACGTATTTAATTGTGCGTCTGATCGATGTGTAGACGAACGTGGAAAATGACTATTTATATAATTTGACTTCAATTACTTAAAAAGAACTATCGAGGTGAGAGTTTCGAATATAATTCACATAGACATACATTCCCACATACATACATACAGACAGACAGTCATATGCAAATAAGAGCATGATAAATAAGTGTAATTACCAGATAGGTTTTGTTAGCTAGTACAAATTGATTCATATATTTCCAACCAATTCCTACGATATTCCCTTTACTTCTCACAAATTTTGAGGTGAACACTATCACGAAACGTTAATAAAGTACCACCTGACAAAATCTTAGAATTGATCTGGAAACGTGGTTTATAAAACAAACCTTTGACAATGTAATTCATTGATTTTTATGTGTTTCCATTATGTTTTATTCCATATAGTTTTTACGGAAATTAAACATTTTCTTGTTATATTTTTGCAAGCATTTTGAATGGTTTACTTTCCATAGTTTGTTTTGTGCAAATTTACAAATTTACTTTTGCATTTTTGAACATTTACCGTTTTTGGCTCTGCGTAGCGATACTGTTTTTAGCACTACGTAGCCATACCGTTTTGGGCACTACGTAAGCAGCTGTGTGCCACGGAGCCTTATAGTGCTACATTCATAATATTTGGAGGGGTTTATATTCCTAAAGTTTTGTGCAATTCATTATTTTTACATTATCTGAACTTTTCCTAGAGTTTGCACCATTTAACCAAATGGAACTAAAGTGTCGTAAAACGCTATATGCATGCATATATACATACATACCCTATACTTCCGACAACTATGCTAATTTTCATGAAGCTAACGCATATTCACATCTATTAAATTTTGTTTCATGCTTTACAAACTTGTTGTCATATTGACTATATTTGCCTCTTTCAGCCTTGCTTTACGTCAGGCCATTCTTGAAACAAGCGGCATAACTCATCCATAGCCTTCTATCCAAGTACCATTTTGGAGATTGCAAAATACGAAATGCATAATGGAAAGCATTAATCAAAGGAAAATTAATTACTTGCTTGCTCTACGGCAAGATTGAATGGTATAATCAATGAGAGCTATACACTTTTAGAAAGAAAAAAAAAACTCCAGAAACTTCTTGTCGATGCTGCTTGGTGCGCAGGAATAACTGATGTGGGAATAAACCTCATTACTCGAAGTTGGCTTTCTGAGATATATTAATACGATGCAATATAATGAACTATTCAATTGGATCTATGCATAATGTACTGAATGTAAGATCCGTCGAACCAAACCTATGATATCCAATAGGAGAAAAAGGTATTGAAAATCATGTTTTTTTGTTTCAAAAATGAGGTGAAAATTTTATTTTCTTTAACTTATTACCTATTTGTTTGCCTTTGCTTTGAGCAAAATTAATTTTTGACCAAGGAATTTAGCATGGATTTAAGTGAACATCGCTTCTGATGAGTGTTTCTGAATATTGATGATATGTAGCGGCTGTAGTACATGTATGGTACCATAATTCGTCAGTTTATTTTTTATCACGAACTCCGTTATTGTTCCGGAGTACAGTATGGTGCAAAGGAACCTTTTGAAGTGCGACACTACAAAAACCAAGTGAAGTAAAATGAAATTCAGATGGTTTGTTGGTTTGAATATGCATTGCTGCAAATATACAAATATATTTACGGATTAAAACCGTAAACAATATAATAAGGTCGCATTCAGACATGTAACTATATGGATCAATAATAGATAGAAAATGTTCACTGACGCAATAATAAATATACCTCTTGCATTTAAAATCGAAATGTCCTTCACGTTGTTAGATTCTAATTGTAAATATTATTTAAAAGAGAATAAAGCCAACTTTTAAATAAAAAGCATAGCAACTGCTGCATCAACGGGCACTCATTCTATGAAAGCAGTTTGTACACCTGTATGAATGCAATGTGAGTTATATGTCTACATCCAACGACAAACGTAACAAACTTATGCATTGATTTTGCGATGTGTGTCAATCTATACAAAACTAAAACTAGAACAAATGTCATTTAATATCTCTACGCTACTAAATGCATGTTCCAACCCAACTCCCCATCACCACCACCACCACCACCACTTGTGTGTAGTCACAAAATCCGTCATTTATATATAATGCGTTATCCTTCTAAGGCTGGCTCTATGACGCTTTGTCAGTTTATTTAAATTCTGTCATTTTGAACTTTGACCCACTCCCAAGGGAACCAGTAATCAGACTCATCTTATAGACAGATGACTACAAAGCTATATGAACTATCATTTCGCACTTTAAGAGGCTGCATGCACTGAAAAAAGGTTGGCAGTGCAAACATCCTGAAACTAAAGCGGCGTCACTGTCATCAAAAGCAGCAGAAGTTGGAAAGGCACTAAACTGTCAGTTTTGTGGCAAAGTACTTTCTATGAGTTCTTGTTAATGGCAAGGATCATATGTCAACTGCAAGTTGCGAAGTATGGCTCTATCACTGAGAGTGTGGCTTCTAGTCATTTGTATCTGTCGAATTTTATCATCTCACTAAATTGTAAAAAGAAATTCAACCTTGAAACTGTTCAACTGTTTAAAATAGTAGCCTTCCCACACCTCACCACCCTAAGAAAACGTCGACCTTTGCCCTTCTGTTTCTTGGAACCGATTTTAGCCGCGTTAGCATTACAAACTCCTGGAGTCTAAACATTCAGATATCTGTGTATAGTGCTAAGGCCTCGACAGTTACCATCTAGCCATCTTCTGTTGTAACAGCATATGCATTACATGCATTATAATGAAGCTTAGCAGGATATCTTAATGTATACGATCATATAAAGATGAACAATACTGATAAAACTGTTGCATTCCTGAATCTCCGTGCATAGCAGGCGAGACAGATATGTGACTTTCGCGTCCATTTACAAAAGGCAACAAACTAGCATAGACTACCGTGCCACTAATGACCACGAATAGATGCCAGTTCGCCGAGCAGTGTAGGGAAATCAGCGCCACCATTCTATCTGGGCCTCTCTGGCAGGATCACCCGAACTCAACATATTACTTTCATTTTCGGCTTGACTGGCAATGGTTTCTGACTTGCGTATGAGACTTCTGTTGATTTCTCTTTGCTTGGATTCTATGAATCATTAGCAGCATCGCATTCATACGATCTGCTGCAACTGCGGAAATCATGTTCTGTCTCGTTTGTCATGGCATCGTGGAGATTGGTGTCGAATTCGTCCGTGCTGTAGATAGCTTCTGAGAGATTCTGTCTAGAGATTTGACAGGGCTTATACATGATCTCAGACCATCATGGAACAATATCAGAGACATATCTAAAAATGTTGCATCGATGTTATTTGCAAGGTTATCGTTTACTTACATGTCAATGTAGAATATGATGACATTATTGAATGTTGCATGTAATGCCAGTTACATTTGTATGAATGTTAGCACTAATATCTCAGGTCTTGTCATTTTGGTTGCGAAACTATCCTCTAGCTTTATCTAAGCACAAAGCGCCATTTGAATTTGAATTTATTTTTATGGTTTTCAGTTATGTTTCATTGTTCTAAACTTTGATCATCTAATTCAAATTCAGTCTGAGGATGAAGACACATACACTTTAATCATGCGTGCGTCCAGAGCTCTTATATGAAGCTGGTGGCTCTAGGCACAAACTCCAACCCTAAAAGTAACCAGAATTGCGTCTCAATCTCTAAGTATCAGATACAGAATATTGCATTGCATTTGCATGTGCATGTGTCATTCTGTTAAATTTATTTAATATAGTACTAAACTGCTAACACAACCGACACCAAAATTTTATTTTTGGGCCACCGCGAAGCCTCCTGTTGCGCGTGGCCCTAGGCACGTGCCTCGCGTGCCTATGCCTTTAATTAACACTGCATATGTCATCTCGACTGTAACTGGATGATGCTCAGAGGAAGGAATTAAATTTAGTGAAGATACTGCAAGCATTTTCGTGAATGAGATGATTGTTTATCATATAATTACGTGATGAATCAGCCAAACACAATACTAGTGCGCATCAAGTCCAGCAATGGATTTAAAGTTAAACACTGATACAAGGAAATGATATTGTTGCTACCTGGAACTAATCAGAATATGTACATTTAAGGGGTAAGGAAACAAAATAATAGTACGGAGTTTATAAATAAATATGATTCATGTGTGGATATATCACAATGGATGAACATTGTTCAGAAATTAGAATTTAAACAAAAATAAGAACAACGAACGTTTCATCTAGCACCAAGGGCATACAAGTTACAGGGTTCAAACAAAATATAATTAGGGCACGATTTTGTTATCAGGTAATCAAAATAGATAACCTTTACAAAAATATGGATAGCGTTTCATCCACAGGTAGAACTAGAATATAATTATCCATGAGAAACTACCGTTATTGTTGACTTTATGTATCTATGAGACGCAAATTTCTTTGTATGTGTCATATATTCGATTGTATTTGCTTGTTGTAGTTGTTTTATACTTGTTTTTTGTTTCGTTGCCATTTTGTCCAGGACAGAACGTTTGGTATATCACCATTCCTTTGATGAGTTCTACGAAAGGGAAAGGTTCCCACCTATGAATAACCTTTACGCTGTTGACAGCAATTAGCAAAGTCAATAGTGTTATCGTCTCCTCTGTTACGAACATTAACAAGATTTATCTTACTGTTGCATGGTTGGTTCGACGAATTCACAAACTTGAACTGAATGTTCGTCATATCTCTGTTGCAAGATTGACTGGAAGAATTCACCAGTTTGAATTGAATGTTCGTCGTATCTCTGTTGCAAGATTGACTGGACGAATTCACCAGTTTGAACTGAATGTTCGTCGTATCACTGTTGCAGGATTGACTGGAAGATTTTACCAGTTTGAATTGAATATTTGTCGTATATCTATTGCAAGATTGACTGAATAATTCACCGGTTTGAATTGAATCTTTGTCGTATCTCTGTTGCAAGATTGACTGGAATAATTCACCAGTTTGAATTGAATGTTTGTCGTATCTCTGTTGCAAGACTGACTGGAATAATTCACCAGTTTGAATTGAATGTTTGTCGTACCTCTGTTGCAAGACTGACTGGAATAATTCACCAGTTTGAATTGAATGTTTGCCGTATGTCTGAGTGTTCAAAGTAATCTTGTACCTTCTTCTTATGTATCAGTAAGACGGGTTGACGGTAATAAGGATTATTTGCCTTCACTGTATTATAACGGCGATTATATGTTATTTCAAGAAATAATCAAAATACAATAATTTATATAGTGGTTCCACAGACAGCAAGAGAGGTACTCGACTTTGATATCAAACGGGATCGAAGTCTCGTTAGCATCAATATCTATTTGAACTTTATTTGAAAGGCACTTGTTATTCAAACTAATTATATAAATATATATATATATATATATATATATATATATATATATATATATATATATATATATATATATATATATATATATATATATATATATATATATGCTTGTGACATTATCTAACAAAGGTAAAGAGAAGTTATCCAGGCGTACAGAACCCAATTACACAGAAAATATACGGAAAGTAGGTATAAATTAATAAATTAATAAATCTCTGATTCACCTACGATTCCTTGGGCAAGAACGATAACAAGGACAATGTTTAACAGTCTCCCGGAAGAAAGTAATGAAAAGAATAAATGAACAGAACAAATGTTCCTAGCATTTATTACAACAAACTAATACCTGCTTTGATGTATAAACTGCCTGCAGCGTTTATTGTATGTATGGCTTATATTGTTTATAAAAAAAAAGTCTGTCATAATAGATTTTGGAAACTGTGATGTCTGCAAAACGGATTATTGCAGTATATTGTTTACACGATAGCAAAAGGAGCACAAAAACACACACGCAAGAATGTTGTAGTTTCGTAATTTTCGTTCAAAAATGGAAGACACGTCATGAGAATGAATAATAAAAAATGGATGAATGCTAACCTTGTTTACGAAGGAGAAGGTAAAGAAATAATGTACTTAAAGATCCAGTGCTAGATGGAAGATGTTTTATGCTGCACCTTTAAATTCAATCAAAATAAAGCAGACGAACGTTATGGAATTCAGGTGACAAAATTTAACTCCAAGAACAGTTTAAATGGTCTCATCACTGTCACTTACTTATAAAGAGACTTTTTTAAAATAGAAAACAATAAACAGCCATATTAAAGAACGAAATTTAAACAAGAATTAATTTTAGGTATAATATATGAGACTTGAAGGGTGACTAGGTCCAATATGTTTTACTAGGAGGACTGGACTTATCTCTACACAACACACAAGAATAACTATTCAAGTCAAGAAAAGAAAGCACCATGACTCGTTTAAAAGTCCCTAAAGAAGTAGTTATCTAAATCAGGACAATACCTAGAATGGTGATCAAAATTTTCTTTGAATGTTTGAAGATGGACCTTGTTTTAAGATAATAGGCTGAAGAAATGTATTATAGGTAATGTTTCGATTGTATCCATGAAGAAAATGGATAAAAGATTAAAACTAATATATATTTTCCTAGAACAACAACCATATATATATATATATATATATATATATATATATATATATATATATATATATATATATATATATATATATACATATATATATATATATATATATATGTATATATATATATATATATATATATATATATATATATATATATATATATATAACATCTTAAGTATGTATTCATTAGGTTGTCACTGTGAGAATATTTTGCGTATGACATGCATACACTTCCGAATGCATTTGCTTGACTTCGAGGAGTTGAAGCGTGTTCAACCGTAGGGAGTCTACGTTTCATCTTTGTTGTCTGTCAAATGGTTATTATAAATTCATTAAAGTTCTTTTTCGTCTTATTATCTAACTATTCAACAATATCATCTCTCACACATACTGTTAATACATTTTTCTCTAAAATATTTTATGCTTAAACTATTTTTCTTTTGAGTTCAATACCACTATAGATTCATAATGTTGACTGACTTGTACCTTAGCTCATTTGCTCAGGTCGATAAATCGTAGGTTCCTGGACACGGTCAATATTATGCTAATCGTTTTTCTGACAAACTGTATGTGTGAGTGTGTGTGTTTTTGTGTTAATATGTGACTTGGAATTTTTTATGTAGCTTTAAAAATGTGTCAGAGATATCTCCCTACAATGTCTGCAGTGTGGTAGTTTATAGTCATGCCCAGCACTGTAGCATCATGCCGCAGACGTATAACATTATGTTCCACTCAGTCACACTATCCTGACACCAGGCCGACCTCTTATTGCTGAGCGCTTAGCGAGGCAGCTGGCAGTACCATTTTTATGTCTTTGGTATGAGTCAGTCAGTGATCGAACCCTTGAGCTCCCTTCCACGTCTGTGTCGGTTGCTCTATCCTCTAGGAAACCGGAGTGGTCATTTGACAAATAGTATTAGCTCCCTGTTAAACATTGAAAATTTATTCAAGCCAGTCATCTAATTGCCTCTATGAATTTTGTAATATTATTCTCCTTTAAATGTCATGTCCAGTTGTAAACCTCATTTGCGCAAATATGTTGGAGATGTGAAGACAATCAAATCAAATAAGTTCATATATTCTGTTTGGTCCAAATCGAATGCAACCTTCGCCTTTTTGCATATTATGGCATTCCTTTAAAGATATTTAATAGCTTAAACTTAATTGATTTTATATTATTATGGATATTTACCTAAGTATCAGCAATAATATGCATTTTAAGTGCATGTGCTTTGTTAGATCAGGATGGAAAAAATAAGGGAGATAATCATTGTCCAACCCACCTACTATACGACTCTTTTGGGTTTATAATAGCATAATGTCAAACTTAACGCACACTTAATGTGTAATGTCTGTAGTGCTCTTCATTTTTATCCAAGAAGCTATAGGGTCGAACAAATTAATGCTTTACTGTACTGAATTAGTAATAACTATTTATGTATGTTTGGGAAAGATCTTATATGTACAGGGTATGGACTGATTGACTTTCGAGAAAGTGCCGCTTCTACGCTTAGTATTTTGGGAGAATATACTATTAAATAAGATTAGTTATGCAGTTTTGTGTCCGTTTTTGTCAACGAACTTTAAATAAGAGAATATTTTCTATCAAGAATAGTAAATGTATTATGACTGGTGCGCCTTAAGCTGACGTTTTATTGATATTTTGCGTGTTGTACAGAAAAAAAATTAAAGCAGCACAGAGTAGGATGAGAAAAAGAACTGTAAAAAAAGTCCCGTTCAATAGTGATAATCAGAAAAATGTACATACGAATGACTAAGACATGACCAAAAATTAGGTTATCACGCCAACCCTTACGCTTCACCACAGGTATTGATGGAGAATTACATGCAACTCAGTAGTATATAGAAGTGTTACAATGATACCACATGGAGCAAGCAGGTAATCAAAATGATTTTACATAGCACATCAATCAATCTTCGTCCTATCCTTTGCTGTTGTAATCCTCTGCATTGCACTTAGAGCGTACCTATAGATAAAATATGGTATAGGGATGGCATGCAGCAAAAAGTGTGGTTTAGGGATGGCATGCAGAAATGGCAGATAGATTAGGAACCTCAGAAAGGTTACAAAGCATGAACATATGGAACTTCGCAGATAGCTTAGTTATCACTAAGATAAAAGATATATCTATACTGATAAAAACCACTATACATGCTGGCAGATGATATGGGTCTAGAAGGCTTGGAAGAAATGCCAGAAACGGCAATGGGTTTATTGGCCAGATAGTACGAAAACTTAAAATATTTGAAATGCCCAATTGTTATTTCCAATTCATCCCTTTGGGTTTTGCCAAGGTTAATAATGAAATGTCAACATTCGGCATTCATTTGATGATATTAGAATGATCTTGAAACATGTTTAGCATTTAGGGTGCTAACTTGGATTTTATGTGGCGTTATAGATATACAATATATCCAAAATATTTATATGATTTTCAAACTTTCTGGAGCTTTGAAATATTGTCTAGATCAAATATAAGACCTAACTTGAATTATCCCTCTGACGAGTATCACCAATGATTTTGCGGTATTTTTGTCAGCATCATCTTGTGATTCCGCAAAGTATATTCATTTCCAAACACGAAATAGTCCCATAGACCAACAACTATGCCAACCGAGGTACAAAATTAATGATACATTCTTGATACAATTTCATAACTACATTTTAGCCGATGATAGGAAATTGGATAAGGGAAATTGAATTTAATTTTTATTGCGAAGTTCTATAACCATACGCCTTCAAATATTTTCTTCTCTGACATTTGTGTATAGTTGACTTGATTTATCTTCGTGGACATTAATGTTTGCAGTTTTGAAAAAAAAATATATATGTCATCCAGTGCAGATATTTTAGGTATTGTGAAGAGATTATTACTATCTGCACAAAACGATTATTGTGATTATTGTGTTTGTGTTGTCTTTGCATTCGTGGTTTCTGGCAAACAGGAAATCCTATTTGGCACGAGTGTGGTGATCATGTGATATCCCCACTTCCTATGACTTTCGGTTATCGTTATCTAAATGATCAATATTATTGCCCTGATCGAATAAACAAGAAATTAACATATGAAATTAAGGGATGCAATAAAAGAGAGTTCTAAAATCGTTCATACAGGTAATTCTTAGTTTGACCCATGAAACTTCTTTGAATGGTCGTTTAGGGATTAATACGACTGATCTTGAATTACTTCTATTGCCCCAAAATTAAAACAGATGTTTGTAAATACTGCAGATCTTGTCGTACATGTCAAATGGTAGGAAACCCCAATCAGAAGATTCCCAAGGCTCATCAGCAACCTATTCCTGCATTTGACGAACCATTTAGCATAATAATGGTAGATTGTGTTGGTCCCTTACCTAAGACCAAGTCAGGTAAAAAATACTTGTTGACAATAATGTGTGCGTCAACAAGATTCCCAGAGGAAATTCCTTAGAGGAATATTGAAACTAAAACAATATTAAAGGCTTTGATAAAGTTTTTTTCTTATACTCAATTTGGCTTTTCCAAATCTATCCAATCTGATTTTATGTCTGGATTTTTTCAGCCTGTTAAACTTTGGCTTTGAGCAATTTTAGTCAGAAGTGATATTATGGTTTGACAAAACTACAATGGAGAGAGCTTTTGAGTCTGGTAATAGAGTTCTGTCTCTCATGCTCATTCTTCAAACTTTTCTTCAAATTTGGTATTATGGCTCTTACAAAGGTAAGAAGGAAATGAATGAGTTGAATTATAATAATAGTACTCCTGGGATAAACATAAATTACAGAAGTATATTAAGATAGATAGCCATGTTAAACATGCAGTTAATTTAGTTGTACCTGTACCACTCTTTGAGCACTTACGCGAAGGAATGCAGACGGACTCTACTGATTTTGGAGTGACAAATCTTCGGAATTCGGAAATTGTGAATAATTTATACCAGAAATTTTCACATTTGCAACAAGAAGAACGGAATGAACTTAAACAGTTATTATTTGAACATAACCCAATATTTTCCAGATATTCCTACAAGAATAAAGAAAATTTATCATGACGTTGAAATTGTAAATTTCAGACTGTGAAAAAACATCCATAGAGGATGAACCCTGTCAAAAAGGAATACTTGAAAAAAAAAAAGTATTTGCTGGAAAATAATTTCATACAGCCTAGTGAAAGTGATTGAAGTTCACCATGTTTACTTGTTCAGAAACTAGATAAAACTTTCCGCATGTGCATGGATAATAAAAAAAATATGAGCAATGTGACTAAAACAGGTTCATTTACATCACCCAGAAACGATGACTGCATTGATACAATTGGAAATGCCAAGTACGTCACCAAATTTAACCTTCTGAAAGGATTGTGGCAAATTCCACTGACAGATAGGGCAAAGAAATTTGACATTATTGCCTCCAGATGGACTTTATCAATATAAAGTGATGCCGTTTGGGATGAAAGGTTCACCAAGTACTTTTCAACGTTTAATAAACATGATTACCTCGGGTCTAGATCAGTGTGGTGCTTAAATGGATGATGTCCTCATCATCAATGACACCTGAAAAAAAACATTTAGCAACAATTCAAAAATTCTTTGACAGACTCACTGATGCAAACTTGACAATTAATTTATCCAAATTTCAGTTCTGCCATGCTTTTGTAACATTCTTGGACATATTGTGGGACACTGACAAGTTAAACCATTAGAGGCTATCTCTGAATTCCCTTTACCGCTGAGTATAAAGCAACTGATGCGAGTTTAAGATATGGCTGGATGCTATAGGAAATTTTGTTCCAATTTTTCTATAATTCGGATCCCCTGGTAAATATTTTGAGCAAACAAAGTATCAGGAGTCTTTTGATAAGTAAAAGGCCATCCTTAAAAGTGCACCAGTTCTTACAGACTCAAACGTCAGTCAATCATTTAATCTGTTGATGTAGAAAGCGTCTACTTGTTCTGGAAAGATGATCATGTTACCCTCATCCGGGAATCAGTTTTGCGTCTTAAACTTGTGGATAACTTTTTTTTATAGAGATGTCTTCATTTGGGCTCTAAATCATTGACACAAATGACTACAGGTTTTTATAGACAATAATATTGTGCGCAATTGGGACTAACCTTTGCTTCATTCGAGACTAGTACCTTTCTAAAAAGACGAATTTTCTTAATTTCAAATTTGACTCATCTACGAGTTTAATTCTGGCTTGCCTCAGATACTTAGACTGGCCAATTTATCGAGGGGAACTTCTTAACAGCCCTAATTCCTCCTGGAAATAAACACCTTCTTGTTTATTATAGCCAATCAGGATCACGTCCTTTAACCGCCTGAAATTTATCACTCTAATCCGCCTTTATTAATAACTGTTCTGGAAAATATCATTTTTTTAAACACTTTGTTCTAGTTTGTTTCAACCCTGTCATTCCCTACACGTAACCCTATATTAACATATCTGTCTAACCTTTATCGAACGGACTCTAATTAAAATTAATTCTTGCCCCCAAGCTGAGTAGATCTTAACCCTTCCTGTTAGCAATATATTCTGAGCCCAACCCATACGTCAAACATAATTGCTACATGCCACACTGATCACGACAGAATTTAGTGTGAACTTACCTGTTCAACATTTTGCACCGATGTACTAGTAAATATATATCTTACAAGCAATAGTGAATTCATCCTAAAACCCTAGATATTTTGGATATCTGAGACAAGGTCATTAAATAGGTACGATATTAGCAATAAAGACCACATAGCTAACGACATTACACATTGAAGATTATACGTCATTATGTTGAGTCAATTGACATATTTATATCGCTATAATATATATAATGTGCTTGTTTCAACCACATGCTGTATTTTGCTGTACTTGTTTTTGAAGTAGATGCAGTGTGACTGAGTCTCTGTACCAGTATCAAGTAGATGCAGTGTGACTGAGGTTTTGCACTAAGGTTGTGTGACTAAAGTTCTGGACATGCTTCATGAAGATGGGGTCTAAAACTAATATACCCGTTTCAAATACATGCGATATGACTAAGATAATGTACATAGTTGACGTAGATGCTGTATGACTGAAGTTATATACCTCTTTATATTGTCCTGTGTTGCCTGAATGGTTAGAACATCCGCCTCGGATGCGATACGTTGCCAGTTCGAACCCGGCTGAATCAGAAGAAAGACCTATTCAAATGGTATTAGCAGACATCTCGCTTGGCGTTCAGCAATAAGAGTTAAGTGTTAAGACTGCTCGGTTTAGTGTTAGGATCATGTGACTGGATGGAACATGATACTACATATCTACGGCATGATGCCGCAGTGCTAACACCACTAAAAACAACCACAATGCAAACACCATAGCGATATGATTATAATTGTTAAAGCTATGTTAAAAGTCAAACACACACACACACACACATACATGTGCCTATTTTAAGTAGATAATGTATGACTTAAGTACTGTGCCTGCTTCAAGAAGAGGTGATATGTTTAAGGTATTATACCTTTTGCAGGTAGGTTCGGTACAACTAACGTACTTTACCTCTTTTAAGTAGACCCATATGACTAAGTTAATGTTCCTGCTTGAAACAGTTGTGGTGGGACGAAGCTTATGTTAATAACATGGATTAAACATCAGACGTTTTAACTCAAAATATATGGGTTCGATGACGACAACATCAAACTGGTTGAAATGTTTGCTAAATATGTGTAAGAATATCAGCAGGTAATACCGGATTGATGTATTAATCATCCTCTCGACACTGCTCGTTCGGCGTGAATGTTTATTCACAAAACATAGATAAGATAGCATTGCTCACAGTAAAAGTAACACTGTAATTATTGCTTGAAATATTTCGATATTATAATTTATAGGCAATTTTTGCAGAAAATGAAGCAAATACAAAATTAAAGGGAAAAATATGAAGGCACCTGTTTAAACAAATTAAAACAGCATGCCACTTATTAAAGACGATGCAAATGGAAGCAAACTATAGTAATTCTCACTTTTGTTGCCTGCAGACGTTTGATTGAAACAAACAGCCGTTAAGTGTTCTCTATACTAATAACACAGCACACTCCTTCATCTATCAACAGTTCTGCTCATGCATGTTGATTACCGTATCGCAACCTACACTAGCGCTTTTCCTTATTTACTTATTCTTTCTTTTGATTTATTATTGATTAAATACAATTATACATCTTTTGAGTCAAACGTAATGTTGCAAAAGCAATGTGACATATCTATTTCAATCGAGAAAATTAATATTGTTTCTGAAGTACGATTTTAAAATGCGCATCTTTTTATTGTTATATAGAGGCCTCTCTCTCTCTCTCTCTCTCTCTCTCTCTCTCTCTCTCTCTCTCTCTCTCTCTCTCTCTCTCTCTCTCTCTCTCTCTCATTTGTACTTAACCATACTAACCATTGTCCTTTCGCGGAATTTTGACATTTTCCATAGACCTCTTGAAATTTTTTCTCCAAATACCAGTACTAACAAAGGTGTGTTAAGACCAATCTGCTTTTAAAGTCGATGAAACGTTGCAATAATCTAGTCAATAATAATTTAGGTCCTTCAGGGACAAAATAGATTTAGTTATGGTACCTTGTTGTTTTTGTTTTGTATATCCGGTAAATATGCACATGGGAACAGTGTGTGGATCTCAATCCCTCCAGGTCTTGACCAAGTGGAAATATCCACTTTATTCTTGTGTCTCAGGAGAAAAGCTATCCTGCACGTGTCCGTTCATCTATTGGTCTTGCATAAGTGTATAGTCTTAGTAACTTTGCGTTGTTAAGAGACAGAATCCAATAGTTTAAAGGGGTTGATAGTAGTGAGTCATCTCATCCCTAATATCGAGGTATCATGAATGAATTATTGCATCGAAAATGCATCCTGGGTTCTCGTCTAACGGCAAAAATAAAAAAAAAAATCCATGATTTGCACATAATTATAATGAAGCCCGCAGAAAAACTAGAGAAACAGTGAGACAATTTAACAAATTTAAGTAAGTATCGCATATTCTAGATAAAGACGTCGAATAATTAAAGCATGTAGAGAACATATTGCAAAAGATATGTTTCTACTTTAAAATCATGTTCCTTTTAAAGAAAATATGGGAACAATCTGAAGAGTAAATTTTATGGGGATATAGCAACTCCCTATGACTTCTAAGACTAAAACAACTGTAACTTCAGCTCTAAAGATGACACAGGAAATATTTTTCTAAAAATGAATCATTGTCTCATTATTCAACATAATTTCGAAAAAAAAATCATTAT
This sequence comes from Potamilus streckersoni, assembly GCA_016746295.1. NCBI lineage: Eukaryota > Metazoa > Mollusca > Bivalvia > Unionida > Unionidae > Potamilus > Potamilus streckersoni. The sequence goes on from JAEAOA010001313.1 coordinate 310,864, forward strand.
TAATTCAAAACAAACAATTCAGACAGTTTAAAGCAACAGTTTTCACTTTTGGAACTAGCGGATGTTCGAAGTACGGCTCATGATACATCCATTAGGCTTGATGAGATACGTTACCAATTTGTGAAACACCTAGCAGAATTCATCAATAATTTATGTAGCAGTGCTAATGTACCAAAGCCTTGGAAAGAGGTCACAGTAATACCCGTTCCCAAACCAGGCAAGCGTAGCACATACCCTATGAATTACCTTTCCATGGCTTTGGCGAGCTGTCCTTGTAAACCAATGGTACTAATGAACAATGCAAGAATTGTATGGCATTTGCTGATTAGCAATTTAAAGTGGCTTCAGATATGGATATAGTACCAAATGATCATTTCGTTAGACTGGAAGTATTTATCGGCGACACTTTTTTTTTCAAGAAGTAATATTTGTTTGCTGTTTTCCTCCAATTGGAAGAGGCCAATGACAAATGGAATAACTGAATCATGAACGAAATGCTCGATCTGCGTCTCAAAGGCCGTCTATCCACTCTATGTTTCTTTTTATTTCAGACATGAAATTCAAAGTACTAGTACTAACGAGAATGGAAACGGAAAAGGAAACGGAATCGGAAAACCAGGAAACGGAATTAGACATTAGAATGACAGGAGCAGAAACGAAATCCAAAACAGGAATCCGAGAGCATGAGTGCAATGGAGGGGGAGGATACCATCCCACCCTAAATAAAATATACATAGGGGGACTCACCCCCACCAAAAAAAACTAATCAATAATAAGTTATCATTAATAAATAGTAAGAAGAAATAATAATAAATAAAAAACTATAATTTAATGGATACCTAAACCTTAACATGAGAGATAATGCACCTGGACAAAACACACAGACGGAAGGAACAAACTTCCAAATAGCTCCGGTTAACACAAATGGAATAAATAAGGATAAACTAAATGAACTTTGCAATTTAAAAATAGTATGATGTTTCTTATTACAAGAAACACACAACGGCCTAATAGAAGATTTTATTCAACAATATGAGGTAAAACTGAGTGCAGTTGTTCCAACATGTAACCTTAAATATGACGACATAAAAAGGGAGAGAAGCAACAATAATACAAAATAAGAGGAGTAGTATGGGAAAGGAAACAAGAGGGGAGTTATTTTAAAGAATTTTAAAGGAAGACTTCTACACATTGAAACAAAAAAAATTCATGTAATTAATACAAATATTCCAGCAAATAAATATAAGAAACAAGAATTTATAGAAAACGTTGATAAATATGTAAGTAAGTATTCATTAAAGATGTTATTATTAGGAGGAGATTTTAACTGGGTGTGAGATGAAATTAACAGGATTGGCAACTTGGCAACAAATCATTTACGATTTAGATAGATAATGATTAGATTAATAAATAAACATGATTTTAGTGATATATACAAGAAACTAAATATATTAACGAAAGAATATACATATGAGTATAAAAACGAGAAAGCAAGCAGATTGGATAAACTTTAGGGGACAAACTTTAAGGACGGAATATACAGGTAAGCCGGAATAACAAATATTAAAATCTCGGATTACAAACTAATTGAATTAACACTGATATTAAAGAATAGAACTAAATCGGGAAAATAATATGGAAACTCAACAATAAAGATTAAGAAGATGAGGACTTTAGAGGAGGAATAATCAAATTGATAACTACATTTTTAGATAATGAAATTAAAAATATACTAAGGACTAGGGGAAATAGATTGGATATAGTAGAAGAATGGGACAAACTTAAAAGTGAAATTAAAAAGTAAAGCAAAACAGTTTGCAAATAGAAGAGCAAAAAACCAAAAGAAGGAAATAGAACTGCTAGAGAGAAATCTAAAGAATAGTCAGAATAAAGATATACAAAAAGAGATCAGAGATAACGAATAGGATAAATAATGAGATAAATAAAAATGGGAGCTAAGAGCAGTGACATTTTATGGACTATACACACAGGCACAATATTTAAACAAACGAGAGGAATTTAGGAAAGGGGAGAAAAAATAATAGAAAAACTGCTAGACGAAAACAGGGAGTTACTAAAGGATAAAATGGATAAAATAAATAGGGTACATGGACTTATATGCAACTTAAAATAGTGACACAAAAGTGATAAAAAAACTAAATGAGGCCAAATGGGACAGAATTACATCAGAACATAAGGACTTGTGTAATGAATTCATCACCGGAGAAGAAATAGGAAATACAATAATGAAATTAGCGAAAAGAAAGTCACCAGGAAGAGATGGACTCACAACGGAATTCTATCAAAAATTCCGACTGGTGTTAACGCCGATCTTAGAAAACCTGTATATTAATATTTTTATTAAAAATAAGACTATGACAAAAAAAACAATGAGGGAAAGGGTAGTTACATTAATATATAAGGGGAAGAGAGAGAGGGAAGATTTAAAAAAACCGGAGGCCCATCTCCCTCCTAAATATTGATTATACAATGTAAAGTAGAATCATAGAGAATAGGATGAAAATAGGAATGGATAAAATAGTAAATATAAATCATGCATGTAAAGCCAAGGGTAGAAATATACAAAGGAGCATACTTAATATTAAAACTGTTTTATAATATATACAGATCTCAGGTCAAAAAGGTGCAATGATACTAGTGGACCAATAAAAAAGCCTTGGATAAAATTGAACATACAAAGTGTATTAAAAAATTGGGTTTTGGAGAGAACTTCAGGAAATGGACTGATATTCGGTACAGAGAGATTAAGGCCAGAGTACAGATAAATGGAGCGCTATCGGAAAAATTTGAAATCCAAAAGTCAGTGAGGCAAGGATGCCCACAGTCAATGCAATTATACGTAATAGCGATAGAAATCTTGAGTATTTTAACATTTAAATGATTACCTTCACAACATGTTTGGCTCCTTCTGTGAGTTTCTGGCTATATGTGTGTGACTTTCTAATATGTTATCGATCCAAAATATGTGTATTCAATTGAAAGACAATTGCAACATAACTAAGATTTAAAATTGAACTCTCAAAACGACAACAGCATCTGTGCATTTCTATCAGCTATGAAGACAACATGATGATCTTAAACTCACTCAAGACGTAACAGTTATACCGGTAACTGAGGAAATATAAGTGTTGAGGTATTCTCTTTGACAGAATACTGACCTTAATTCAACAACTTTTACAGCTTGAAAACTCTTAACCTAGTCAAAGAAGTAGAGAACACTTACTGGGGTGCTGTTAGGAAAGTATTTCCTCACCTATACATAACCCTTATTAGACCTCTACCGGACTAACCGGGGACAATTCCTTCAATTTCCCAAAACTTTTATAACGAGCTTCTCTCCAAATCTGAAAATTACACTAATATGCATAATTAAGGCTCAAATGATGATGACAAGGCTGAAGCAGGAAACGTTAGAGGAAACCACAATTCAAGACTTCCTTTGCCAGATAATGCGTCGATATTTTCAGCAGAAATCAGGTCAATTCAATGGACCTTGAATTAAAATATATATATATATATATATATATATATATATATATATATATATATATATATATATATATATATATATATATATATCATTGACATAAGAAGAGAAGTATACATTTTTAATAGGAAGGAAACCAAGCTAGAGGAGTTTCCATTTAATCAAAACTTCACACAACGATTGATATATAAGTGATAAAGCGTATATATTAAAGATATAATGTATTTATATCGCGTACAAATACACATACTAGTAATATTCGAACGGAGTTTAAATTGACAATAGTCAACTGTGTATTGATCGGGTAAATGATATCTTCACATCCCTTCTCAACCCTCTTTGCAAATTCATGAGTTTCTTTTTTACTTTTATTCGAGCTTCTATTTAAATGGATGTTGATTAAACAATTATAAGACACTTTTATGATTTAATTTTGAAAGATGATTTAAATTATGAAAGAAGAGTACTACAAGCACTTGACAGAATGGTAAGCTGTATTTGACTAGCATTCGGTGTTAGTATACAGGCATATTAGTAACGTTAAACAAAAGATATAAATATATATGTAGCATCAATATTCATATTACTTATATGGACCTAGTATCTATCCTTTACACGATCCAATGCTTGGTGCTAAATATCGGGATTCGTGCATGTCTTAATCGTGTGAACAGAGTAGTCTATATAGCAGCGGCTTCTGTGCCGATATCTTCTACAATGTCAGAGTAGTAATGTTTAAATTGCATGTGTGGTGTGTATGTGTGTGTGTGTGATATGTATGTATATATATATATATATATATATATATATATATATATATATATATATATATATACAGAGAGAGAGAGAGAGAGAGACTCAAAATCTTCAAGTCATGTACTAGCATTGATTGCTCAAACTTGTAAAAATTTGAAATGAAAACTAGTGATGGATTCTATGCTTTGAAGGTTAAAAACTTAAATATTTCAGAATTTATGGTCTAATATTCAAAATTTTGTTTAAGGTTGTGCACAGCAATTTGAGTACCATTGACAGTTTCTTTCAACATCCCAATTATATTTTTTTTTATTATTATTGTCGGAAACTAACACGATATCCCTCATACTGGAAAACAAATATGAAGTTGCTAGACCTTAATTAACTACAAAGGCGGAGTAATTTCTTGCTAGGTTTCATACGTAATTTTATGACTAGGCTGCTGTTTTGATTTAATAAAGTACAATTATGTCTCCATTATGTGAAATGTCTCCTCCTTATTATCGAACCCATAAACCTTGGAATCCGCAATCAAGTAACATCCTGTTCAGAATTCCATCGATGATGTGACACTAAGCAAGTCACTGTGGCGAAGAGTTTAGAAACAGAAGGTCATCATGCTCTCGCAAACTCTTACCTTAAAGATTTTACCCCACACCACAACGACCACCAACACCACCATCACCACCACTACCACTACCACCACCAACTCCCCTCCCCCATCGGAACGTGGTAAAATATAACCTTCATGATAAATTGGAAGAAAACACAAATCATTTTGCCGTATTCAAATCCATATTGTGATTTTTCTGGGTTCAACGCTGTTTTTAGCAAATGATTTAGCAAAGCACATGTCAGCCAGTATATTTTGTGAAGGAACTACCGAGGAATACCCCAGACTACTGAACCACCTTACCACGTGAATCTTTCAGACAAACTCACTTTTGTCAAACTGAGATTCTAACTTAAGCGAAAAGAGGTGAGTTCTGAGTGATCTTTAAAGACTGGGGCAATAGAACACTCAGCGACTCGGTCACTTGGCCACTTGGCCACCAGGAGCCCCATTATTGTGCTCTCTTAAGTGACCTGGCACTAAATCACGATGAAAGCTAAAACTAGCACAGCACAAAGTACTTTGTACTTTGCGATTCATGTAATTATCTAAATCTGGATGAAAAGCCAGTCGAAAAAAGCTGTTAATGGAAACCTTTTTTCTTGACTCTAAAGTGCGTTTCCCTTCAAATGTTTTTCTAAATTACTTCTAGGTGATGCAATCGATACGCAACGTAGATATCTTGCTTCTAAGCGACTTATAATGACGTATTTGTTCTCATTATAAGAACACCTGTAAACCAAGGTTATAACATCAACGTTAACAACTAAATCACATTTAGTGAGTCAATATTTTTACAACCGTATTTCAATTACAGAATGCTAACAGAGGAGCCATTAGTTAGAAAAGTCATTAGTGACACAAAATTACGGAACTAATCTTTTGTTTAATTTTCGAACCCATTAATTCCTATTCAGAATATGCGCAACTTAATTAAATTTCTTTGTTTACTTTAGGAAAGCTTTTATGTCTAAAGCTACTTTGTGTGTTGTTCTGGTATATGTTCACGTTCGCCAATCGACAGGGAAGAGCTCGATTGACTTTGCTTTCATAATCAAATGTTACATTTGTTACAACCGACTAGGTTGAATATAGATTACCTTGCGCTATAGCATCTGCTTCATACTAAAGTCAATTTAGTTAAAATCATTAGCAAGTTGTACAATTTGTGTACAATCCGGATTAACAAGCTCTGAGTTCGAGTTCATTATCTGATGAAATGTAACAAAACTATTGTCCTCACAGCACCGCGAGATAGTAATTTTTAAAAATATATCCATAGAAGAAAAAGTTATTTTAAAGTCATGGAAGAAAGTTTTAATTCAATTTCATGTAAAAATTTTTAAAAGTTTATTTCCAAATGTCGCGCTCAGAGAGGTAAAGAGCATTAATCCAGTTGGCCTCCTCCAAAATGATCCAGATTGGAGCCCGCGTTTGCTAAGACCGTTCCTGCACACACAGGTTCACTCATTCTATAATACATAAAGAAGAAAGACGCACGAACCGACGGGAACAGACGGCCACGACAATGGTCACAATACCTACAAACTTCGAAGATAAAGGGGCATTTTGCGAAAAGACAAACTTAGCAGTGTTGGAAGAAATAGAAAAAGCAAGAAATTAAGATAAGAAAATCTCTGTTATTTTGGCAAACTCTGAACGATGGAAATCAAACAAAACTAATTACAAATAGATCTAGCCATTCGTGAGAAGGGTGAAAATACAATCATGAAAACATGTCAGAATGCAGATGTGCCTATAAATTGTTGACACGTGGCAGAGGTGCCTACAAAATGTTGACACGCGTACCAATATGATAGATAGATAGATAGATAGATAGATAGATAGATAGATAGATAGATAGATAGATAGATAGATAGATAGATAGATAGATAGATAGACAGACAGACAGACAGACAGACAGACAGACAGACAGACAGACAGACAGACAGATAGATAGATAGATAGATAGATAGATAGATAGATAGATAGACAGACAGACAGACAGACAGACAGATAGATAGATAGATAGATAGATAGATAGATAGATAGATAGATAGATAGATAGATAGATAGATAGATAGATAGATAGATAGATAAAAGGAGGTAGAGAAGGGGATGTAAATTAATTCGATAACTTCATTGAGGTAAGATGCTATATTTATAGAGGCCGCCTCAGAGAAAGTTTAAACGTTTCTTCCTAGTTGTTAAATATACGGTTCTCTCTTTTGCTTAAAGGTTCGAGAGTTTCAAGGCATATTTTTTTTTTGTCTTAGAACATGAATAAAAACATTGGCAGCACAAAGTATCGCCTTCATAGTTAATTGGGTGCAGTTAGCTTTGCCGTGCGGAATTGCCTTTTCGTTTTTTTGAGTGATTGTTTCACTGCAACGATTACTTTTGTTTCTTTTTTATCCCTGTTTGAAACTGAAAGATGGGCAAGTTGGAATATTGGGTTGGTTAACCAAGATATCATGTTAAATATTAAAGGGGCATATCTATTCTGCACATGCTTTGCCTACGGTGTCTTTTCCCGCGTATATTCATCAAAATACCTAAAATAACTTGGTGTTATTATCTCTTTCATCGCTTGCACGTAAAAAGGCAACAATCACTGTAACTTTCCATACATCCACCTCTATGTATATACAAGTAAGAACAGTGGAGCTGGAATATAATAATAATAATAATAATAATAATAATAATAATAATAATAATAATAATAATAATAATAATAATAATAATAATAATAATAATAATAATAATAATAATGATGATGATGATGATGATGATGATGATGATGATAATAATAATAATAATAATAATAATAATAATAATAATAATAATAATAATAATAATAATATTGATGACGATGATAATGATAAATAATAATAATAATAATAATAATAATAATAATAATAATAATAATAATAATAATAATAATAATAATAATAATAATAATAACAATACTACTAATAATAATAAAGCCTGAGATCAACTTAAATAAATAAACGGCATGTTGGAAATGATTTTTCTACAACCAAATGTATTCAAAGACAAAAACGTTACTCTGACAAAACTTGCAACGGTGGTGGAACATTTTTCATGCATACTGTCTTTAAGTGACCTACCATTAAATAGGGACACAATTTAAGATGTGAACTCTGCAGATATTTATAGTAAAATAATACTTACATTAAAAAAGCAACGCTATATACATAATTTATATCAAAATTAGTATTTTTATTCGATCGTTTTCTTCTATATTGTTTGGAAATTTCAAACCTTTTTAAAAACTATTCTATTGTGGATTTTAGCATTTTAAATACAAAGTGAAATGTTTGTGTCAAAAATTTTTTTAAAAAAAATTATTTATAATACAGGTATGAGGATATCTTAATTTGTAAATGCTTGAAACTTATTTTTCTAGATTTGTCAATCCTATTGATAAGAGATGGTTAATAACAATCATAACGTCGGTCGATCGTATTCCTAAAACTCGAAAAACGTAAAACAAGCAACGAGCATGGAAATGATTGCACTAATACATATACATTTGATATTTATGAGCAATTTGCCTCGAAATAGTCATTTAATCTATAGTACCCCTCAACGTAGTTTTCATATTGTCGATTTATATCTTAGTTATTTAGGACAGAAGGTTGAGTATCATCCGGCTTGGTTTATTTATCTGTAATGGTAACTAACCTTTGCCACTTTTTATTAATAATTTCTTTTAGAAAGCATAAAGGGGTACGTAGCATACAGAATATTAACTTTTTCATGTTGCTGTATTTAGTATTAAGGCACGTGATGTAACCCTGCCTCATTCTGAAAATTTATGTCTGATAGAGAAGTTTCAAAAGAAAAATAAATTTCGTCCTAATAGGTTAGTGTTAATGAAGTCATGAAAGTTATTTTCATGTAATTTAAGCTACTTGTCTCTGTTATGTAGTTATTCTGAAGCTATTAAAGTTTTAATTGTTTGAAATCCATTCAAAAAGCTTTTACAACTGTTATCGTATAAAAACGAAACAGATACAACGAAGAAGCTTATGTCAGTGTTGACAAGGTGTGTAGTCTCTACTTCATTCAGGTTTATAAATTTTGTGGGGGGGGGGGAGGGGACATTACAAGGATAGAACATTATATATCTGTTTCAGCATGTTAATGATACAGTGGCAAATGAATCTCGATTAACTTGGAAGAAAAAAATGTTTAACCTCTTTCTGATGTTAAACACCAATAAATTCGGTATTGATGTCATGTGCAAGACACTATCCAAGGGAAACTACTCTGCTGCTATTGACCTGATAGATATAGGAGTTACCTCAACTGGAAGGGTATAACGGTACATACATTTGCACAACTATTACTTGTGAGGACGAGTATACATTACATCATAATAATATAATAGACACATCGAAGGAAGGAGATATTTCTGAAAATGTCGTGATCAGTTTCCAAATGGTCACGTTATTATTATTATTATTATTATTATTATTATTATTATTATTATTATTATTATTATTATTATTATTATTATTATTATTATTATTATTATTATTATTATTATTATTATTAATATCATCATCATCATTATTATTATTTTAAGAGTTTAAATATATGCTAGAAAGTAATAAAATATAATAATTTTGATCGCCGTTTGAACACTAAAATATATTCGATGACATCCGATGGCAAATCCCATTAACATTTTATTACAAATCCTGACGCTGACACATGTCGTAACCCAAAGTCGGTTACCATTTACCATACATCTTTATTATATGATTGCATATATAGATTGGTCAAAAGTATCTTGAAAGTATGTCATAGTGTACTAGTTTTTAACGGCACATCCGCACAGTACTGGCTAAAATACTTTAAAACGTATACATTTATTTTGGCGAAAAAGAAAAAAAATCAATGTCATTTCAACTGCATAAGAAAACCAACAGACGGAAACACAGAGTGTATCACAATATCCTCTCAGAAGGGAGGTGTAAAGTAATTGGATTCCTTCGTCGACCGTGAATAACAGTGCAATGAGTATAGATTGGAGTGGTGAATAATTTAATGATTATTTCCCCCTATGATATGAATGTTCTTCTAAAAAACTTTATGACATTAAATGGTCATGAATATCTCCACGGAATCAAGTTTTAAAGCAAACACTGAGAGGTACGTATGCAACTACTGCAGTTTGTTATATAAACTTGAGGCAAAGTCTAATCTTGGCATGATATATGTAGATATTGTATATAATTTCTTCATAGACAGACGTAAATTCCCAGATTAAACAAGCTCAGTTTACAGGATGGACTGTATTTGTTAACCACCGCCATAACGCCCACCACAACACATATAATGACAAAGTAGAAATGATGATCATCTGCTATGGCGACTATTACATCATCCTTTCAGTTCATATATTAAAATATTAAAATGTTTAAGCGTACAGATGAATACCAAAGAGTAAAGAAGTTGTCTGGCCATGTTTAGAGACTTATGAAGCCATTTTAATAATATCAAGTAATTTGAAAATTTTGAGAAAGGAGTCATCTATGTAACAATAATCAGTTCAAGATTCTCCTGAAAAATAAGTTAACTAATTTACCATATGCTTAACTGGGCTGCGCACTGTTATTTTTTAAATAATTTTTTTAAAACAAAATGTCTAGGTTTTCTGGAGCTTTTTTAATCGACTTGCACAAATTTTAGATATAGAATGTATATGATTGATGACGACCAAATGAAAATAGACGTCGTTTCAATTATAAGCAATATTGCTTAAAACTTGAATCATGTACGCTCCTTAAATTTGAAATGAGAAAGATAACAAGGAATGCGAATTTTTTTTATGATCTTTTGAAAGTTGCAATAACTGTTAGATATATACCACAACCTCATCGTGCATATCCTAAAATATGACAAAACTTTTGTCTGATCAAATGAATTTAACCTCAGTATATCATCTTGACTTATATTTCAAATGCAAATTTAGAAGAATTAGTCATGTAGTAAACCGGCATTACGCGTTGTTCTCCTTTTGACGATGACATTGAATTCAAGATTTGTAACAAGAGGAAATCTTACGGGCGATGATTTACAGTATATCGTGGGTTTAAATGAGCTTAGATTGCTATAATAACTATAACTATAACTATAACTATATATATATATATATATATATATATATATATATATATATATATATATATATATATATATATATATATATATATATATAATATAGAGTCATTATGTGGTCATATAAAAATGCTGAACGAAAAGAGTTGATGGGGTATGGAGTTTTATTAAGATAAACATTACCGATATCACTATGAGCGTATGTGGAAATTTTACTTGAACAATTGGAAATTCATAACGGCGAATAAGTCACCGTGAGTCCCAATGCGAATTTAACATGACGAATAATGTCACCGTGGGGGTCAATGCGAACTTAACATAACAAATAGGTCACCCTCAGGCTCAAGGGAAATTAGGATGAGGAACAGGTCAAATGGGAACACTATTGGAATTTAACATGACGTATATGTGTGATTGAATATTTAGTGAATATATTTTTGAATTTGGGAAGAGCCGTGGAAATTCCGTTTGTAATTTAATAGACCAATAGAAAGGTAGACCTTCTTCCTCCATGAAATATGTTGCAAAGTTATATCATCTCTCATCCACCACCACCACCACCACCACCACCACCACCACCGACTCCAAAATAAATTGATAAGTAAAATGAAAAGACAATGTCAAATATTTTTAAACAAATGAAGAAATGTGTATGCTTTGCATGGTTCAGGATAGTTATTAACAACCCAGCGCGCGTGATAGAGAGAATTAATATATTCACCAACTAAATTGATATCTTTCCTCTTAATACAAACACGGTCGCAAACAATGGACGAATGTGATCTATTTCCTCTGCGTATATATAAACAAGCAGTCTCACATTATCAAAAAGATTGGTGTTTTATACATATTAAGATGCCAACATATCATCTACAAATGGAGAGGGTGGAGTGTTATTTCATTGTATTTATAGAAACTGAAACAGTGAATGAGACTAATTCGTTTGATCTTATTCATGTGAGCGAAAATACACATAGAACTGGACATAAGTACAAGCACAGATACACATAAAAATGGGCATTCGTACAGACAAACGTAAAAACAGACAACTCATATCAATGGACATACGTACAAATACACATACACATAGAAATGAACATAAGTGTAATGGAGCAAATTTTTCTGTCGATCTCTGTAGGAAACATTAGTTGGAAACGTGTATGATCAATTAGATTTATGGAGACATGCGAGTGTTTAAATCGGATATTGGATTAATTTGGATTTGAATATAAAGAAAAACAACATGGACAATGCACTATATGATAAAATTAGAACATTTCATGGCTAAAAGAATAACATGATGGACAAATATCGTTTCATGGATATGCATTCCAATGCTCCATGGTTACTTTTTCTTGCCCCCAATTTAAACTAGAGTGTCATGATACAGAAAGCCATTATGATCGCTAAATCACCATTCTACTTTTCGTCTCTTCAGTTGGAAATGGTTGTCTTACACAAGTCAATGCATGTGACAGGATGAAACAAAATCTTTGTTCATGACAACAATACACTCCTTTAGTATGAGTTCTCTCCCATTACATGCCGATCGTTTTGGCTTAGTATGAGTCCTTTCTCCGTTATAGCCTCGATCGTTCTGATGTGTCCTATTGCACGCAGATCGTGTTGGTTTGTTATGAGCCCCTTTTTCCATTACACGCAGATCGTTTTTTTAGTTTGTTATGGGCCCCTTTTTCCATTACACGCAGATCGTTTTGGTTTGTTATGAGCCCCTTTTTTCATTACACGCAGATCGTTTTGGTTGTTATGAGCCCCTTTTTCCATTACACGAAGATCGTTTTGGTTTGTTATGAGCCCATTCCCATTACATGCCTATCGTTTTGGTTTGTTATGATCCCATTCACATTACAACCCGATCCTTTTGGTTTAGTTCGTGCTCTCTCTCCTATTTTATGCTGATCGCTTCCTTAACATGCAAGACTGACACCATAGGTCATTATCCCTTAATCAAACTAATGCCAATATGTGGAACTGCAGATAGTTGTAAGTACCAAAAATATGTATTGTTTACGTTAGTTTTGCGATTACTTATGCAAATATCTCGTGAGCGAGGATTGAAGATCATTGTCGTCATTATCATTGAATTTATTGTCAAAGTATTAAATTCTCAAGTCATGTGTTTACATTGGAATGGGAAGCCAAAGTACGTGTGTGAAGACAATTTTAGTGAAATTCAATGATATTTGGCCAGTATAATTCTTGCGATTGCGAGTTTATAGGTGATGTAACGGACAGTCATAATTACTTCCTTTGGAATCATGTAAACCATCTTTGAGTTGTTCTCAAATCACAGATGTGTCGCAGATATGCATATCCTTATGCGTTTAAAGAAGAAAAAAAATAACTTTTGCGAAACTCTATCCAAATAACTGTAACAATATGTTAAGGAAATATTATTCGTGTTTACTATAATGGTACGGTACTTTTACACAAAAATGTGAGACAACATTTTTCAAGGGAGGTAAATCGGACTGGAACTGATATCCATAAGAGGCCACCTCGCATTTATTAGGACTAATAAATGCGAGGAGGACTCTTATGGAGTCAAGAAAAATTGGACTAAAGAATTTTAGCAAGTGGTAGCTCTAATTGGTTTCCCAAAATGTACTCTCTTAATTTCCCTGACCAATCGGAAATAACTGTTCATAAAATTTTAGTCAAAAAAATCATGTCTATCATCAGCCTTCACTAGCCTAAAATATGCTGCAATTAGCTTCCTTAAAAAAACGATTATTTGACGTGCACCCCTTTTGAACAGTTACGGTCGAGTTTTTCTCGCACGTATTTCACTGTACCGCTTAAAGAACCTGGTCAAATGCCATTGAAGCTTAACATAACATATTTATTTGTTCAGAGATGAAACAAAGAAATAATCAGTGAACTATCTCAAGATCTTTCTGGATTAAATATGGTAACTTCAAATTACAGTTTATTTAATCTACAGTCTCAGTAAGTCTTCAAAATTCGACACATGACAAAGCTCATTTATTCGTAAATAAATTACTTCCAATAAAATATGCTTGAGACGAACGAGGAAACAAACTTGAACAAAAGTTACGATTCTCTCTCTCTCTCTCTCTCTCTCTCTCTCTCTCTCTCTCTCTACATATATAAATGTTGTATAAGTTGCATTAAAACAACTATAAAGTGGGGTGATGCTCTGTGTATATTAGTTGTATAAGTTGCAATATAACAACTATATATTGGGGTGCTGCTGCGTGTATGTTAATTGTTGCATACGTTGCAATAAAACAACTATTAAGTGGGGTGATGCGGTGTGAATATTATTTGTATAAGCTGCAATACAACATGGGCCAAGAGACGCCAAATGGTCTAAAGCGCTGTCCATTAAGGATCACTGCCATTTCACCTGTCTATGTGGGTTCGAGTCTAAGATTCGGCAAATGTGGATGTGTGAGAAAGCTGGCCAATAGCTTCTCATGGGTCTTTGGTTCTTTTTGGTGATTTTTCCGGTTTCTTCCACCACCATTAATACTGGCCGCCATGTATAGCCTATCTTGTGCTGAAAAATGGCGTTAATCCCCACAAGAGCAATATAACAACTATAAAGTGGGGTGATGCTGTGTGTATGTTAATTGTAATATATGTTGCAATATAACAACTATAAAGTGTGATGAGAGTCATCGTGCTGACACAAGAGAATCTAAAGAGAATAATGCCATGCGTTGATACAGAAGCCCGCAATTTAATGTTAATGTGTTGATATGATAGCTAAGGAACTGACAATAAGATGCCATCCCCCTGGCAAAACATTTATCACACACTACCTGGAAGCATATAAAACACGTACTCAATAAACAATAAAATATTTAGTGGCTTAGAAAAATTTGGTAAAGTTCATACACAAACCAACAAAGCTCCCGAAAATCATATATATATATATATATATATATATATATATATATATATATATATATATATATATATATATATATATATATATATATATATATATATATATATATATATATATATATATATATATATAATTTCCTGGAAATCATAAATCTTGATCAATGGATCGAATTTATATATAGTCTGTCCATTATCTCGTTTAATATTCCACTGAAAACAAAAACAAAAAGAAACAAACCAAGAAACCAAATTACAAATGTCATTCTTGTGATTGTTGATATTTAATTTATTCCAGCTTCTTGTATCCTGCGTGCAGCAAAGACCTTTTGAAACAGAATCCCCAGGTAGAATTTAGCCGAGTTGTGATAAGGACGGATTCCTAGGGATTCTGTGAAGCATTTATAAGCAGCCCGGTGTTTGTCCTCTTGAATAAGACAATAGCCAAACAGATTAAGCCTAGTCTCTCCGTGTTGAATGATTGGCTCCGTCTTGGTCAAGTGCCACATGTTGTTCATGGCAGCCTGTTTGTGTCTCCTCTTTCCTTGCCTACAGAAATTCAGATATTGCAGGAAGTGTAGACAAAAGACGGAATCCACTACAGCCCAGTCATACCAAAAATGTTTACAGAGAACCCTACAACCAGGTGGTAAACCAACAGACCTAAACATCTCCATTCTAAGAGGGTGTGGGGTAATGGAAATCTCTGACCTTTGGTAGACTACGCAAAAGGATATCCGATATTGTAGCAGTTCTTCAGTGCTATATCTCTCTGAAAGGAGTTTTTGTGTGTTTGATACTACGCCTCTTATGATTTGGGCTTCATCTAGAGACAAAATGTATGTGTAACTTGACTGCTTGTCACTGATCCCTTGCAGACAGACCTCTGCAGAGTCACAGTCCCCGAATTTAAGCGCCATTCCACACACCTTAAGTCTTACGGACGAAGCATCTGAATGTACACCGTTATAAAGACATATTGATATCAAAGTCAAAATGTTCATTATTTCCTCCTCGGACCACAACTGTGTGTGCTCTGCATAGACCACGGCAAGGTAAAATCCAAGTTGTGCAAACAGTAAAATCAAAATATGCCTTAATGGAGCATGGATACAGAGTGGTGCATGTTGAATAGCATGCTGTATTTTTATGAGATACTTAAATAAACTGATATGATTTGCCATTGTGAAGTTCATAAATAAGTATCGACAATAACTTTCATGGCCCGCAATTAATCTATAATCACAATCCACTTCAACCAACGCCCCTTCAGTTACTGTTATCTGACAACCTCTGTCCACAGAAGTAAGCCCGTTTGCTAAAAGCTCTCCGATTTCACAACATTCTATGCCCAACAAAAATCTACAGTTCTGCGAGAGAAGGTCTCCAAGTATTCGCTGCAACTGAACACGTGTCTGCCCGAATATATTTCTGTCATACAGATTGTTACTCACAATGAAATAGTCAGGACAACATCCTAGACTGGCCCACTCATATAGTTGTCTAAGACAAAGATGAAGACAGAGAAGAAGATTTCCTGTGCGCCAAAGTTCCTGGGGTGTTTTTTCTCTCATCCATAACATACAAACTTTGCAGTGGTAACTTGAAAATTTGTCTCCTATAACAGGCTGGATGAATGTTTTCTTGACCATTTTCAGCAAAATATAAACATACATCGTTGTGTCGTCAAAGGACCTCACGAGTTCTCTTTCTGCAATAGAGAATGATAATCTCCATTCCAAATCTTGTTCAAAGCTACAAGGATGTCCTATCTGTGTTGCGAAACATCCATATTTGCTCGAGGTCTGTATTTGCTCCAGTGTTGGCCATCCATAGGGACGATAACGCAGGAACCATTCATATCCCTCCCGAGGCCATCTCGAGAATCTAACAGCAATAACCGTGTCACACGAATATATCTTGTTTGCAGCTGGAATATGTATTGCTGGGCCAGTTTGTTCGTAATCTGGTAGAAGTCCCAAATAATACGAAAAATTCAAAATGTTGTCAAAACAATTTTTAGAAAGGATGTCATTGCCATGTAAATCTGTTCTATACCTTAAGATGTGGGAAATCAACGAACGGTTAAATATATCAACTTTTGCCAATTTAACATACCCAGGATGAGTAGAAGAATCCTTTAACATAAGAAAATTAAGTCTGCCTGGGTCACAATCAAATAAATCTTCAACTGTTTTGAAACCATCATATTGAAGCAAAACATCTCTATCGGAATGAAGGCCAGGTCCCGTGGATCCCTCTGATCTACTACCAAACATGTAGTGCCTTAATCCAAATTGTACGAATTCGTGAAATAAATTCACAAATACCTCATCCGCAAAGCTAGTCTTGGCGTTATTTTCTCTTGCGTGCTGCGAATACCAGTTCTCATGTAATCCAGCTTTTGCGAAGTCGTTAGCCACATTCGTAAATACCTCGATGTAATTGGCAGCTGTGACCTTCCGTTCTCGATCTTCTCGTGAATACCCTACCTCATTTAGGATTCTGGAAAGGCGCCTAGACAGAGGAAGGTAGTAATCCAGAATCCGAACATCCATGTTGCCTGAAATTGTGGACGGGGAAATAGTTAACATTTTTAATTCTAAAATATTACTTTGATTTAATGGCACTTTTAATACTTATCATATATCATGCCTTTGAAAATTAGATCAAAGTGTCTTTTCCTCAGACAAACTGAGTTGTACTAAGCGGGCTGGCCTGCAGGGGAACCTAACCCACGAACTATGGATTACGAATCCGTTGCTCTACCTATTGAGCTACAGCGGCTTTAGAAACAATACTGGAGATTCATAAATTTTGAAAGTGTAGAATTTCTTCGAATGTCCATATAACATTTTAATTGGATCAAATATCAAAACAAATTTTTGGAAAATAAAACAAATGCTGAACATAATATTTTACATTTATAACGAGGAAGCTCAGGGAGTTTTGAGTTCCTGAAAAAAGTTTTAGAACTATTCATTTCCTAACCTCTTACGTTTTCTTATTTCCTTTATCTTTCTAAGTATTTTAAGGGTTTATTTATAATGAATTTTTTTGTTGTTTATGCTAATGTTTTCACCAAAAGGCACACATGAACGGACGGTAGTATTTAATATGTGTCACCAGCACAATTTATTTTCTTAGACAAAATTGACTTAAAGTTTCAGTCTTTATACTGCCGGTTACTGTTTTCTCAATATTGCATACAAACGGTAGATAATATTGATTTTGTTTTAGAAGATACAATTGTATCCTTCATGAGGATTGTTTGTGTTCATTCGGTAAGACTATAGCGGCTGTTCTGGTCTTAAAATGATTTCCCGATTTAGTGAGAAAACTTTAAAAATTAACTTCAAACACAAAATTTAATCAAAGTGAGCGAAGGGTGAAATATCTCAGTCACTTGCTTTCTCGACTAGAATATAGTACTCGTCACGTTGCTCTCCGTCATTAAGTTTAATAAATATAGACAGATATATATATATATATATATATATATATATATATATATATATATATATATATATATATATATATATATATATATATATATATATATATATATATGTGTGTGTGTGTGTGTGTGTGTGTGTGTGTGTGTGTGTGTGTGAAATTTTACTCATAAGCAAACCACAAAATGTTATTAAAATGCGAATTGCTAAACAACGTGTTATTCTTTTGCGGCAAGGGTTTTGTACTAATCGAGATACTTGTAATCTAATAGTTTTACGAATTCAGCATTAAAAGAGCTGTATTCGGAAATAAATACATACAGAGTGCAAACATATTGGATATGAGCAGAAGAAAGTAATATATAGGTCACAGTGACTTTGTAATAAGTTTGTTAACCATGCATTCATGTAAATATACATTGCAGTAGGTAATGTTAGTGCAAACAAAGGAATTAGGTCGAAACTGAAAGAGGCTACCGTACACTCAGAAATGTCATTGAAACAGTAAGTAGAATATAATGGAAAAGAATAAGACACTACCTCTATTTAAATGTCGATTCCACCGTCTCGCGCCAGTTTCACAATACTCGGAATCTACTTTTTATGGGCAGACGTCCAACAAAAGACTTTTCGTGTCACTTACATCCTGAATATACATTGCACTGAGTAATGGTAGTGTGAACAATGGAATTAAACCACTCACCACTCTCAATCGAAAATGAAAGAGGAAGCCGCACACTATAATAAGTCATTTGAAC
>JAEAOA010001313.1:335000-342500 GCA_016746295.1 Potamilus streckersoni
ACGCTATTGACATAATCACAGAGACAGTGGACCTTGGTACATCATAAAACACAAAGACGAATATAAACATCTAGTCTGAACTATCAATAGAAACAAAGGAGCCTCGCTATTGACAATATCACAGAGCACGTGGACATCGGTCAACCATGGCCAACGAGGACATTTTTTTAAAAAAATATTCATATTAAGAATATTTTACCATATAAGGAGATAAATTATACTGCGAAGTAATATTTATTGTCGGATTTCGGAAACTTGGTATTTTTTAAATTGTATAATTAAGTCCTTTGCAATCATATATTATTTCAAATTCCAAATATCTGCATGAGTTTAAATTTTATGGATTTTTGTACCCATTGCTAATATATAATGCCATGAAATTTACCTTCAAATTGAATATTGTGCAGTCAGGAAATTATACACTGGAAAGACAGTATTATTTAAATTAGATTTAAAAGAAATAAAACTATAGATATTGCCGAACATATATTTTAATTGACTGAGGAGATGAACAAAATGTTGCATTAAATTTTCCACAGTTGGTTTTCGTAATATTCTCTGTTTTATATTTTACAAAATTGCACTCGTTTCACCAGTTATAATTAAAGATGTTATTTTTAAAAATCCATACCGTGATGGGTTTTAATTTTTTAAAATTTTTTGTCAGTTTTTACGGACTAAAATTTGCTTCATTCGTAAAGTGATAAGTAATTCCGATAATTTGAACTGATATTTTTCCTTTCATTTTCCTCTTACATGTGTGTAATTTCAGAAAGTTTTTCGGCTCCTCGCACAATACCACATTTTCGTGCTTCCATTGCATTTATGCCAGGTTTCTTTCTTGTTATCCCTTTTATCACAAATACACATTTGGCACTTAGTATTATGCTTGCCTAACTGTCCGTCAGCCATCACTCCATAAGACTCGTAATTCAGATCAGTTATTGACTCTTTATAGTACCATCATTTATTTGTCAGTACTAAACCATCTAATGTAAACAAATCCAAACAGATCATATGTTAATCCAAAACATCTCCAAATATAAACTCACGATGAAGATCATGTCATCGGTTAACATGCATTGTGGAAATGCTGAACTATATCCAAATCAGGGAGGCATTGGTCCGAGATTTTATTCCTGAGCATGCCTGAGAGACAAATTACCCATTGGGTATTGTCACAAAATATGAAGCCGTGTTATACAACGCTGTTTTCATGCTGAGGATAGAAATGCGGTTGATATTTTGTAGCGTGATGTTGTAAAAGCCATTGCAGACGCTATTAATCCTGTTGTCCACATTGCCAATTCTAAAAATTATGTAGCACCGGGATGGAATGATAATAAAAGATTCGCGTCAAGAACTAGGGGTTAATGCATCTTTTGGCGTGATAAAGATAAGCATAGATATGATTTTATATGCGAGATGATGATAAAATTCAGTACTCGTATTAAGTGTGCCTTAAGATTATGTGAGACACTAGATGTATGAATGAATTCAAGTCAAGAAGTTTAACAGTAAAGACTTTATTCATTTTGGAAAGACTTTTATCAAGAGATAGGATAAAGCTCTCCTCCAGCCAATGATGTGGGCAACGTGATAGGTCCAATGATGTGGGCAACGTGATAGGTCCAATGATGTGGGCAACGTGATAGGTATAATGATAATGGCAACGTGATAGGTCAGCAAGACATTGCCCTAGTGTGGCAAAGTTATTGTTGTGAGATAATTAATTAAAGTAAAAATAAAATAATGAAAGATAAAGAAAACCCCCACAGCAACCCCAAAACAAACACAAACGTTCGACGAGTTTTTATTCTGATTCTTTTCAACTCGACTACCTTAAATATGCTACTGAAATCTTGAGTGTGCTAATCTTGTTGTTTTTCAAAAATTCCAATGCAAAAGAAACTATCGTGTAATAGACTTTTATTTGTCTTTAATTTTCTTCGTGAACAAAAATGGCGTTTTAAGACATTTTTTAACGTTTATATGAGTAAAAATTTTTTCCTCTCGTGTCAAATTTAATTCAATCAAATTATGTTTTAGTAATAGGCGTAAAGCAACACATACTGACATTTATATCATTCTCCGATTTAGAATCAATACAGAATAAACGTTATAGCAAGATGGTTATATATTTACTTAGGACAATATCAAACCTGATTTTCAATACAATATTATATTATTGACAAAGGATCATCTCGAAACAAATATTTATTAGCCAATCCGCTAATCATACAGCTTAGTTCCAATACTCTTGTCCTTGATACATGCAACAATATGCTGGGAGCCTCCTAACTTGACAAAGTTCAAAGTTTTAAGTGATAGCTGTATAGTCGCAATGAGTAACATCCTCAAATTTCCAATTCAAATAAAAAACAAAGAGTCTATATTAGATCCGTGTCTGCATGACTCACTGTCTCTGCACACGTCACACTCATTATATCAATAGTGGCACACAAGGCGATATAGGTACATCATGCTGGCAACTTTAAAATGCCGTATACCATACATTCTAAGCTCCGCCACGCTGTAATTTATGAAGGTTCTATATGTTATTAAAGAGACGAAAGATGCTTCGAATTTAGACATTTTTGAAAAGCAAAACTTTCTTCATAACGATTTCAGGCATGTGGGGATTGACAAAAGGTCGTGTAATTGAAATTTACTAGCCGGTACCCGGTTCCGCTAAAGCATGGACTCACCGAAATGAGACCCTTCTCATCAACATAACTATCACATAGATTCATAATATCTATGTTAGCCATACTGTATTCATGTAAACACACACACACACATACACACACACACATATATATATATATATATATATATATATATATATATATATATATATATATATATATATATATATATATATATATATATATATATATATATATATATATATATTCTGCGATTACTAAAACTTTCCCTTCCTCCTTCCTCCTCACCCCATAATTACTACAGCTACCTCAACCAGATCCGGCGTGAAACAGATTTGGGGCCCAATCGAGCTTAAGAGCCCTGCTAGTTGGTCATATTTTAAAATATATCTACTGAGACAAAGACATTTTAAAGCGATTGAAGAAATTGTTTAAGTTCAATGTCATGCAAAACATGTTTAAAAGTTTATTTAAATACAGTAATCATGGGGTAGACGTAAATCCGGAGGTGGTAGGCCTCCAGAATCTTCCAAATTGGGCCTGGCGTTTGCCAAGACTATTACTGCACCCAACTATATCCTTCATCTTATCCTACGATTATTCTGCTCTCACTACGATTACTCCACCTTACACTTCGATTACTCTAGTTAACTCTACTATATCTCCAGTTCATCGTCGGGAGGTCGAGTGGCCGAGTGGTCTAATCATCTAATGTACTCACCGTTACAGATAACCACACACTTATACGTAACTCATTTAAAACCAAGTCAGCAGCTGCTGTATAATTGGTATTCAAGCTATTCATTTGTATAAATGATATTTAGAACGTTGCTTGTTTGGTTCGTTGATGTTGTTATAGGGTTGAACGCCAACAATATGTTTTTGTTTTAAATAATATTTGCGATTAATCTCTGACCGATGAAATCGTTTTCAAAAACTGGATATTTTGTTTGAATATGTTAAATTTGTTTCATCAATAATGAAAACATAGTGGTAATGTTGCTTTTGTTGTAACAAGGTTGTTCCATGATATCCATATATTCCTTAATGGAGCAAACTGTCGAAATACCGGTACATGAACGGTACCATGAAATCATAAATCTTCATCAATAGATCGCATTTATACATCATCTGTCCACTATCTTTTTTAATATTCCACTGAAGGCAACATAAAACAAGAAATCAAATTGCAAATGTCGTCCTAGTAATTGCTGATACTTAAGTTCTTCCAGCTTCTTGTATTCTGCGTGCAGCAACGACCTTTTGAAACAGAATTCCCAGGTAGAATTTAGCCGCGTTGTGATAAGGACGGATTCCTAGGGACTCTGCGAAGCATTTATAAGCAGCCCGGAGCTTACCCTCTTGAACGAGACAGTATCCAAACAAATTTAGCCCAGTTTCTCTGTGTTGAATGCTAGGTCTTGTCTTGGTCAAGTGCAACATGTTGTTCATGGCAGCCTGTTTGTGTCTCTTCTTTCCTTGCCTACAGAAGCTCAGATATTGCAGGAAGTGTAGACAAAAGACGGAATCCACTACAGCCCAGTCATACCAAAAGTGTTTACAGAGAACTCTAAAACCAGGTGTTAAACCAACAGACCTAAACATCTCCATTCTAAGAGGGTGTGGGGTGATGGAAATTTCTGACCTTTGGTAGACTACGCAATAGGATATCTGATATTGTAGCAGTTCTTCAGTGCTATATCTCTCTGAAAGGAGTTTTTGTGTATTTGATACTACGCCTCTTATGATTTGGGCTTCATCTAGAGACAAAATGTATGTGTAACGTGACTGATTATCACTGATCCCTTGCAGACAGACCTCTGCAGAGTCACAGTCCCCGAATTTAAGCGCCATTCCACACACCTTAAGTCTTACGGACGAAGCATCTGAATGTACACCGTTATAAAGACATATTGATAACAGAGTCAAAATGCTCTTTATTTCCTCCTCGGACCACAACTGTGTGTGCTCTGCATAGACCACGGCAAGGTAAAATCCAAGTTGTGCAAACAGCAAAATCAAAATATGCTTTAATGGAGCATGGATACAGAGTGGCGAATGTTGGATAGCATGCTGTGTTTTTAAGAGATACTTGACCAAACTGATACGATTTGCCATTGTGAAGTTCATAATTAAATATCGACAATAACGTTCATAACCAGCAATTAATCTGTAATCTCGATCCACTTCAACCAACGCCCCTTCATTTACTGTTATGTGAAAACCGCTGTCCATGGAGGTAAACTCATTTGTTAAAAGCTGTCCGATTTCACAGCATTCTATGCACAGCAAAAATCTACAATTCTGTGAGAGAAGGTCTTCCAGTATTCGTTGTAACTGAACACGTGTCTGCCCGAATATATTTCTGTCATACAGATTGTTACTCACAATGAAATAGTCAGGACAACATCCTAGACTGGCCCACTCATATAGTTGTCTAAGACAAAGATGAAGACAGAGAAGAAGATTTCCTGTGCGCCACAGTTCCTGGGGTGTTTTTTCTCTCATCCATAACATACAAACTTTGCAGTGGTAACTTGAAAATTTGTCTCCTATAACAGGCTGGATGAATGTTTTCTTGACCATTTTCAGCAAAATATAAACATACATCGTTGTGTCGTCAAAGGACCTCACGAGTTCTCTTTCTGCAATAGAGAATGATAATCTCCATTCCAAATCTTGTTCAAAGCTACATGGATGTCCAATCTGTGTTGCGAAACATCCATATTTTCTTGAGTTCAGTATTTGCTCTAGTGTTGGCCATCCATAGGGACGATAACGCAGGAACCATTCATATCCCTCCCGAGGCCATCCCGAGAATCTAACAGCAATAACCGTGTCACACGAATATATCTTGTCTGCAGCTGGAATATGTATTGCTGGGCCAGCTTGTTCATAATCTGGTAGAACTCCTAAATGATAAGCAAGCTTCAAAAGGCTTTCAAAACAGTTGTTTGAAAGGACCATTTTACCACATAAATCTGTTCTATACCTTAAGATCTGGGAAATTAACGAACGGTTAAATATATCAACTCTTGCCAATTTAACATACCCAGGATGAGTAGAGGCATCCTTCAACATAAGAAAATTAAGTCTGCCTGGGTCACAGTCAGATAAATCTTCAACTATTTTGAAACCATCATATTGAAGCAAAACGTCTCTATCAGACTGAAGGTCAGGTCCCGTAGACCCCTCTGATCTACTACCAAACATGTAGTGACTTAATCCAAATTGTACGAATTCGTGAGCTAAATTCACAAATACCTCAATTTCTGGGTTAGTTATGGCAATCTTTGCTCTTGCTTGCTGTGAATACCACATCTCATGTAGTCCAGATTTGGCGAAGTCGTGAGCCACATTTGTCAATACTTCAGTATCAGTGGCAACAGTGACCTTCCGTTCTCGATCTTCACGTGAATACCCTACCTCATTTAGGAGTCTGGAAAGGCGCCTAGACAGAGGAAGGTAGTAATCCAGGATCCTAACATCCATGCTGCCTGAAATTGTGGACAGGAAGATATTTTACCTAACATTTGTAATTCTAGAATATCAACTGCCCTCGGCAGCCTTTGCAAACAATGTTTGCTTTGTTTTTATGGCACAGTTAAGGCTTTTAATTTATCATGTGTTCTATAATGGGGTCAAAGTACCTTTACGACTGACAAACTGAGTCATCCTATTCGAGCTGGTCTACAAGGGTATCGAACCCACGAGCCACCAATTTCAAATCCGACTATTCAACTAGAGCGGCTTTGTGTACAAACTCGGGCAAGTCATGAATTTTCAATTTGTAGGATCTTTTTTAATATCATTTTAATATTTGAACTAGAATAAAAATATCAAAACAAATTCTTGGAAAATAAAACAAAATTTTTGAACATAATATTTTCTATTTATAATGAGGACACTCAGTGAGTTTTGAGTCCCTGTAAAAGTTTTATAACAGTCTAATTTTCAGTCTCTTAATTTTCTTACTTCATTCATCTTTTTATAATATTTTAAAGGGTTTCGTTTTAGGGGGTAAAACATATTTTAAGGTCCTACATCGCCTGAGAAAGAAACATTGGAGACAAGATTTGAAGCTCGCTTTCTTTATTGAATACAATCTAACGGCACTCATTTTAAAAGTAATTAATCAACCGATCCAATTACTAATCTCTCCTTCCATGCATTAATACATTCACCGCCAACACCTACACGCACAAAATCCATGACCCTTATCGTTCGTAGAGGTTTACTTAAATACGCACCTTTCTACTGTCATATTCATTAACGCTCCCACACTTCTCACTACATCCTGGTCTTCTTACTTACAGAGGACTGACACTGTAAATAAATATATCCCCATCAAGATGGCAACGCCATCTATACGACGCTGTATGAAGTCCTGCTAGATTTGATATATAAATAATAATACTTCTTTGTTTACGCTAGTCTTTTCACCTAGAGTCACTCATGCACAGCTACAATCTTTTCTAAGTCAAAAGTCACCAGAATTATCAGTCTATCTACTACGGATTACTGTTTTCTCAATGTTGCAAATAAAATATGGTTAACTTTGCTTCCGTGTTGGATGATACAATTGTATCCTTACTGAAGCTTTTTGGTGCTCTTAAGGTAAAACTACAGCTGCTGTTGCGTCCTTTAATGGTTTCCAGATTTACTGAGCAAAATTAAAAAACTAACTTCAAACACAAAATTAAAACAAAGTTAGCGGAGCGTGAATTATAGGTCTCAGTCACTTGCCTTTCTCACAAGATTATAGTGTTCGTCAAGTTACACTCATTCACCAAGATTTATATATATATATATATATATATATATATATATA
>JAEAOA010001313.1:345000-407500 GCA_016746295.1 Potamilus streckersoni
AAAGACCTGATGCATATAATTTGTTCGATTTTATTGATCTTTAAAGAGAAGAGCAGATCGGCAATATTCTATCAATGCTTATTAATCAATCCAGTCCATTATTCTTAATAACATAATAATGACCAGAAGTTTTATTTGCATGTGATTAATAGTCGGTAATGATTTCGACAACGGACAAAAGAATACACCACTTGACAAAAAACTGCAGATCCTCTACGCTGTGTTAAATTTAAATTAAAAACCGAGTTACAAGAAACGCACGAAGAGGACCACTTAAATATTTAATAATGTTGCTGTTATTTCAAAACTGGACTGATTGGCTACATGTTTCAACCGCTCCGGTGTCCTAGTGGTAGAGCGTCCCTTCGGGTGTGGGTGGTTGCGGGTTCGAAACCCCGAACAAATCATGCCAAAGACTTTTAAAAATGGTACTAACTGCTGCCTCGCTTGACGCTTATCAATAAGAAGTTAGTTCTAGGACTGGTCGGTCTGATGTCAGGATAATATGACTGGGTGGGACTTCATGCCACAGGTCTGCAGCATGATGCCCCAGTTTTGGACACCAGCATAAACTGTTACACTGCAGACATAGTAGCGATATGAAAGAAAAGTTGATGAAACTGCGTTAAAAATCTAAAACAGACACACACACACGTTTGTAGATGGTATGATTTTGTCAAAATATCGTTGAAGTAGAAGAGAAAATTAAGTGTCCGCCATTGATGCACAATAATTATATCTTTACTCAAACCCTGATAATATACATTTGTTTAAAAAATATTTCTCTGAATAATCTGTCATAGACAACACTACCACTCTTCTGCCATATACAGCTTTTTGTTCGGAAATAAACTCTGGTGATTCATGAATTTTGAACTTGTATGATTTATTCTGATAATCTTATAATATTTGATGTGGATAAAATATGAAAACAAATTCGTGAAAAATATAGAAAGATTCTGGGCATAATATTTCATATTTATATCGAGGAAACTCAGCGGGTGTTGAATTCTTGTAAATGTTTTAGCACTATTACCTTTTCTTATTTCCTTCACCTCCCTATAGTAACTTAGAAGGATTCATTTTATGAGATACTTAATACTTTTCTACATCGCCTAAGAAAGAACCATTGGAGGCAAGAATTTAAGTTCATTTTGCTTGTTGAATGATATCTAAATGTACTCATTCTATGATTAATTAATCAACCCATGCAACTACAAATCTGTCCTTCTATGCATTAATACATCCACTCATCCAATCCATGAACCATTATGATCCACAGGCATTAAGTTAAACACG
Source organism: Potamilus streckersoni (assembly GCA_016746295.1). Lineage (NCBI taxonomy): Eukaryota > Metazoa > Mollusca > Bivalvia > Unionida > Unionidae > Potamilus > Potamilus streckersoni. The sequence continues at coordinate 346,300 of JAEAOA010001313.1, forward strand.
CGTCTTCTTCTGTCATTCACTAATGCTCAGGGTTCTCTTCACCACGGTTATCCCTGGTCTTCTTGCTTAAAGAGGGCTAAGACTGTAAATAAATATTCTCCGTCAAGAAGAAAACGCCATCCATACAAGTGAAGAAACTTGGAGAGGGCAGGAGGAGATGTCCCCAGGCACCATGTGCCATGGGCGCCAAAATTAGGAGCATACAACTATGCTTTGTCCCCTGCGCTAAGTATAAGGGGGCGTCAAATTTATGTTTTGTTTCGAGTGCTAAGTACCCTCGCTAGGACACTAATCCATACCACGTGGTATGAAGTCCTGATAGATTTGATAGATAAAGAATGCTTATTTCTTGTTTACCCTGGTGTTTTCACCTAAAGTCACACATGCACGGACGGCAGTATTCAATATGTGTCACAGCTTTTCTTCTAAGACATAAGTGGCCTGAATTGTCAGTCTATCTACTACCGATTACTTTTTTTGTCAATATTGCATATCAAATGTAGTTAAAACTGGTGTCGTTTTAGATAAAACAATTGTATCCTTAGTGGAGCTTGTTTGTGTTCATTACGTAAGGCTACAGCTGTTGTTGTGATCTTATAATGGTATCACGATTTACTGAGCAAACTTGAAAAAAGAATTTTAAACACAAAGTTTAACCTGCTAAGCAATATTTGAGGTTCAGAGCAGCGACTAACCCCACCAAATTGGCACACCACGATAATGAACGGAACCATAGCATATAATATGATTCTATGTAAATGATGGAGGACATCTAGCAGTGGGTGGGGGAAGAAAGTTTCAGCTAGTGGTAAAGTGACTGTTTGCACTTACAAGATAAGCGCCACATAGCGTCGATGTATAGCCGACGAATCGGTTTTTCTTCTTTTTTTATTTTTACGGTAGATAAATAATCTCGAATCCAAAGTTCTGGTTTGCACATCCAATGAATTTAGATGTTTTCGTCAATGTAATTATATGTCCTAACTATTTTGGAAGAAGAAATGTATGTTTGTATTGTTGTTGGGATTTAGGGCACCTCGGCAAAATGAAATAAATAAAAGTTAAAAACAACATAATCTGCAAATCTTAAATACAGAGAACAGTTATATGATACAATGGACCGTGGCCTATAAACATCTCGAAGACAAGTGTTATTGGCTGGTGTACTGTTTACTCTTGATATTAACTACTTTATTGTTTCAAACATGACCAACATAAATTATTATTTTTAATAAACATTCTTTCTATCTTGTTTTCCACTGCTTTCTAAGCATCATGTAACCACCACATCGAAATATATTTAAATAATAATCGGTAAAAATATGGCATTAGGTTCTAGCCTACATATTACAACTTGACTCTTTTCTTCCTTATGCATTATATTACTTGGAAGGTATGTAATACAATAATATGGCGGATTAATGTGTTTTACATTTTTGTCTTTTTCTCTTCGTTTTGAAAGGTTGTATAGCTACCGTATTTTGCCAATTTGTTAAACAATTTAACCAGATAATTACTCCCTCTACATGATTATCCATTATTCATGATTATCTGGAAAAAAAAACAATATTGTTCTGGACAACTAAATAGGTTCGTAAAAAATCAAAATGTGTTGCCATTAAGTAGAAATTAAACAGTATGGCAACTTCGGCAATCATAATTAGTGAAACAAGTGCTATATTTTTTATAGGATACACAATTTGCTTAGTCATTAAAGCTAAATAAAATAATGTGAATCGAACAATACTAATTATAGTATAATAAAATCGCTGTACGGTAATTGGTATTTGTTTTTATCGTAGTGTGCAGTAAATCTTTTGTTGCTGAAATGCATGTTAATTAAACCCTAACAATTCTCATGGTTATATGCACTGCTTAATTGTTTCTCATGATTGCTCTGACTTTGAAATGGTGTTTCAAGCACTCTGTGATAACGTTTTATTCACTGTCAGTAAAAGTAGTTATTTTCTTTGCACACTTCATTATTGGCATTGCAGCGTGTAAAAACCATTCAATTAAACAATGATTTGTTTCATTTTTGTTCTGCAAGCAATAACGATTGTTCTGATCTTTTAAATATCGTTTAAGATCATAATTCGGAACAATGTATTGGAGCACAAATTACTGAATAATAATTTATACAATAATGGGCATTAAATTTTTCAAGAAGTTTCTACAACATAGCTAATATTTATAATGATAATTGAAAGAATGTTCTAAACATATATGAAATAGAGTATTAATTAAGCATAGTTTTGTGCTTTAATTAGAGAAAATACCTCGAAATACTTTCAATTATATAAATAATATGTTGTACGTATTTTTAAAACGGGAAATCTAAATAAAAATATTAGCACCTGACAATATACCTACGCAAAGTTGTGGAAATTACTTTCTAAAGTCTATAGGTAAGCAAAGAGAAATAAATAAAGGGAATCACTAAAAAACAAACTGACAGGTTCTCAGCAACCGTCGGACCACACAGCAAGAATCACTCACCCGTAAATAAAACTTCTGAGGAAGAAAGATTCATTCATGACCAATGAACCAGTACAACAAATAACAGTCAATAAAACTTTATGACGATAAAGAATTGAAGAAAGTCTAAATGAAGTAAACAAATTGTATAATGATTTAAAGTAGAAATATTGATTGTATGATCGAAATATAAAATCTTGAAAGAGATGTAAACGGCTGCTATCAGTAAGAATGTCATTTTAAGATAGTATTGTCACCGAAGAAGAAAATTGCGAATATCAAAGTTTATTCAAACTTTTAGATCTGTAAATCTTTGCTGTAACTGTATATCAAAGTTCACACGTAATCTCTAATCCTTTCAAACATACTTAAACTTTAATCTACTTTAACAGTGTGAAGAGCAATAGAAACAGACTGCGTGATATACGTTCCAGTTTATAACTGAGTACCTCAAATACTTATCACAAATGACCTAACACCTTGACTTAATCTAGATAGTCTGTCAGACTAATGATATCTTTGAAATTCTTTAAAATATTGTCATCCAATTTTATAATGACATCGAATATTGAAAATCAGGTACTATTTTGATGTAGGACCAGGTAGACATCATAAATCATAAGAAATCTTGAAGTAAAAACTCCATGCTGTTACATATATCACCATCCATCGTGGAAGAGCAGCAACAAGAATCGCAAGATGCCCGCTGCAGTGCCCATATATAATGTATGAATAACGCCATTTTTATTTAGGACTAACTATACCTTGGATGAATGTGAGAGTAACGTTTTACCGGAATCCGAAAAGTTAAGAATGAGTAGAGATAAGTAAATTCTGCTAATCAATGGATGAGAGACTATTACACAATTTCTACTGGTCTACACAGTCTCTACTGATTTTGGTCTTCATATGCCAAATAGAAGATATTTGGTTTTGAAAAGTGGAAGGGGCCCCCCTTTCCTCAACCTCCATAATTTTGCCTCGTGAGCGGGTTCTTGGTGGGAAATCTGATTACTCAGCATAGGCTTGCCGTATTCGGGATCAATGCGCGATTGACTAACTTAAAATTATTAAAGTCGCCTATGCTAACTTATAGCCTTTGCGACTAGTTTATGATCAATAACTGAGCTTTTTAATTGGTCGGTGTTTATGAAATGATGCCACAAAAACACCTCGTTTATGTAGGATATCCGTAGTTTTCAATTTCCTTTTCAGGAGGATGTCAAATTCTGTCAAGTTGTTCTAGTGGACGTTCCCTATCCCCAGCATTGTGTAAGATACATGTGCAATTGTCCTAAGTTCTGAGTTGAAGATTTACTAAATCTTATTTTTATGTAGTTGGAATATTGTCAACTAAGCGTGCTTCCATTGTCAAACTTATTCCAATCAGGTGGGTGCCAGCAACATTGTGATTTTGTGGCCACGCAACGTTAGTCTTGTCGTTTTCGATGGTGGAAAATCCAAAGCATGAAGGCCGTTATATAAAAAGGTGAAGTCAAATGAGGCTTTCGATTGCCAATAGAAGTGTCTATCGTATATATATATATATATATATATATATATATATATATATATATATATATATATATATATATATATATATATATATATATATATATATATATATATATAAGGTAGTGGGGGAAAGAAGGGAGAGGAGGGGTGTGTGACGTTTTACCCCAACCCCTTGTGTTGTATATGTACGTATAACTGGTTGTTCTGACTTAATGTATACATGTGTAAAATTGTACTCTGGCTGAACAGCTTTGATTTTGGAGAAGTTCCTACGTTAGCTAATCCCCTTACGTAACATGGTCTTTGTTCAGCTCGGGCGAGATATTCGACCAGTGCACGTGTACATTGCGGATATTTACTTAACCACTTCAAACGACAGACGACCCGCCAAACATGTAGACTGTAACATTTGATGGACCCACGGACAGACATTCGGATGATTGACAGTTTGAACGACTGACCGAGTCAAGAGCCATCCAATCGAAATGCGAGGTGGGTGGGCCTTTATTTGACCCTGGGATAATAACCGATGTTTCGTAGGAATAAGGCAGTTCGCTACAATAAACGATTTTGTTCAGAGGTAGAACTCCGTTGCCAACCGTAAATTGGCCAGGTTCAGGGAATCTTTGGAAAACAGCTTCAATCAGGAAGCTTCGAGGGACGTTCGAGGGACGTTCGAGGGAAGTTCGAGGGAAGTTCGAGGGTCCTTAGAGTGACAGTCAAGCAAACTTGAGTGACGTTGAGAGACATTGAGTGACAGACGGAAGAAGAGAGGGATACAGGGAAAAGGTAAACGGAATTAGAGAGAGACCGTAGAGAGGGATACAGGAAAAAGGGAAACGGAAGTAGAGAGAGACAGTCGAGAGGAATACAGAAAGGGGAACGGAAGGAGAGAAAGACAAGAGGAAGAAGACAGAATAGATGAGTAACACACAAGGAGAAGGGAAAATCTACTCACAATGGAATCAAATGATGATTTAGGCAGTCACTTGGTCAAGAGTGACAGTGATTAATTTAAGATCTTTTAAAGTTATCATTTCATTAAATTGCTATTATTTGAATTTTATCTTTGTATTTCCTTATAATTTATCTGTCGGCATTGCTGACTGGGGGCTCGTTGCCATATATATATATATATATATATATATATATATATATATATATATATATATATATATATATATATATACTGTAAAGTCTATAGGAAGAACCCCACCCCTAGACCGAACCCCACAGGGGGAAAGGAGTTTTTTGATGGAAAATCTGTCAGCAACACAGATTTGCTGTTGCTAGGATTCCAACTAGGATTTTGCTAGTATGTTTTCTCTAGCACCTGTTTTATTTCCCTTGCGTTAGTAGAAGTTGAGGGTGGCATAGAAGGGAGATAGTGAAGAGATTATGATAGTAAAATTTTTGTGTCACACAGGCTTGTTGTACGCACGATTCCACCCAGCTGTTGCCAGTTTGTTTTTTTTCTAACGCCTGTTTAGGGCCCTTTTGTTATTTGGGGTGTTAGAAGAGGGTGAGTGGAAAGGAGAGTTTGGCTGAGGGCTTTTTGTGGAAAGTCTTTTGCAACACTGGCTTTTTGTTTCAGGATTCCACCAAGGTGTTTACTAGTGTGTTTTCCCTGTCACCTGTTTTGGGCCTTTTTATTATTATAAGGGGGAGGGTGAAGAGAGGGTTGTGAAAGAAGGGTATGAGAGTAGGAGGGGAGAGTTAGTAGAGTCGTAGGCATTTTGGCTTGTAGTTTTCGATAACTTCTTACGAGGTGAATTTGTCACTCATTATATTGTTTTGTTTGCTTGTCCGGTGGGCCTTTGATTGCCAAGATGTGTACCAGATCTTGCACGGAGAAGTGTGCCAGTGAATGCCCAGTTTTGTACCAGAGCATGCAAGTGTAGGTGAGAATGATCCAGAACTAGCTCTTGTGTGGACGAGTGCTTGACCTAGGGGAGGGACAAGGTTTGGGATTATTAATTTCATTTGAAGGGCTAGTACTTACACTATGGAGGTACTGGTCCTTCTTGTCAATTCTTCCGGCGTTGGAGGGCTAGTGATTGCCCTACGGAGGTTATGGTCCTGCCTTGTTTTGGTACTTGTTTTCTGGTACTTATTCGGCAATTGTAAGCGGAATTTCCAGTCCCTTTACTGGTCCTTCTTGTCTGCACTCCCCAGTTGTTCCTTACATGTCTTGTGTCTTCCTAGTCCAGATTTGATTGTTTCAGTCATTCGTCAATTTAGAATTGATATTGTGCCCTTTTTGTTTGCTAGTGGTGGCATGCTTAGAGGTTGGATGGGGTAGACGGAAGAGTTAAAGAGTATGTATACATACATACATACATACATACATACATACATACATACATACATACATACATACATACATACATACATACATACATACATACATACATACATACATACATACATACATACATACATACATACATACATACATACATACATACATACATACATACATACATTTTCCTTTAATTAATGTTAGTTGTTACTAGGTTATTTATTGGTAAGTGTGTGTGGCTGTGTTAATTAGTGTGTGAGAGTGGTGGTTTTAGTTGTTTGTTTGAGCGGTGATAGTGTAATGTTGCTTTAATCTATCGCATGATAGGTACAGATCTCATAATTCCGCATTATTAATTAAGCAGATAACTGTTTTCTTTTATTACTTGGACCTGTTGGTGACCAATTGCGGTTCTGTGTACCCCTTTTTGTTAGTAACGGTTCGCTAATTTCCTAATGTTTGTGGTAATTTTCCTTTCAGAGCTGGACTTTCAGCTTGGCACGTTTTGCCATAGTCCTGTTTCATTGTTGCTGCTGATACCCTTATGAGGTGCTTCTTACGGACACCCTTTTAGCGTGGCAGTTGTTGCCATATTCCTATTTACCTTGTCGTTGTTGGTATCCGTGACTTTCATATTGTTGCTAGTGCTCATGTGTTTTCCGAGTTTTCCTTTTTCTTTATGTCCTTAGGTTAGGTTGGGATTTGCTTTTTAGCCGGCGTTTGCCATAGTCCTTGTTCATTTTAGCTGTTTTGAGGACTCACTTTTTGGCTTGCCCCATGTTGCCATAGTCCTGTTTCCCTTTGTTGTTTTTTGGTGTCCTTAATGGTTCCGTTTCGTTTGGGGCCCGCCTTTTGGTTTGCCATGATCCTGTTGTCCTGGTACTCTTTTCATTTAATTCTTTTAGATTCGGATTTTGGACTTGCTTTTTAGCTAGCGTTTGCCATAGTCCTTATTCTTTAAGTTACTTTACTTACTATATCCATTATTGATTCTGACATGTTCATGTTTGATTATCTGAAAGATTTGGTTCCCTCGTTGTTCTGTTGATTTGTATAATTTGCGATTTTTGATGTCCTAATCCTTATCATCATTTGGTGTTACTTACCCTTATTCCTTTAATTGTGGTGTTGTTAAGCCTAGTTGGCCCGGAAGATATATGTGAATGTTTAGTAGTTAGTTGTTAGCCCGGTTAATGTTAGTTAAAGAGACATCTGAAGTAGAAAAACAAATTCTGGGGCGGGAGTGACACTGTTAGTCTGATATATGTGTTATGTTGGTACTGAATGTGTGCATGAAACTCACACGGAAACATCTATACATAAATTGTAACTGCAGAAAATGTTCGATGAACTTAGCAAGAAAGCATACAAAGGATATCAGGCTAACGACATAAGATAGCTTAATTCCAAATGAAGTAGTTTAGACACACGGATGTAAAAACTTCAGGCTGCTAAGGAGACGAATAAAGCAGTGAAACTTAAAATCAATGTTATTAAAGATAGCCTAAGTTTATCGACAAGAGTGACAAAGTTCAGAACAATAGTAAGCAAGAGATCCACACTCTGTTTGAGAAGACAAAGTACACAGCTAAACATCTAGAGGGAACATTTCTTCTCATGGAAAAACAAGAAAGAAAATACAACGCTTTGTTGTACAGGGTCAGGCAAGATGATCCTAGTGAAAACATCAGTCAGGTGTTTAAAAAAGATCTATGGAAAAATTTGGGGATCAACATGCAAAGAGTACACAATATGTGGTTTGTGAAGCATACATAACTCCTATAAAAGCTTATGATCCAGCACAAGTTATAATAACTTGCAGTTGTTGGGTAGGTAGGGAGCTGATGTTGTCCTGTGATAAAAACTTGCAAGGCTTCAAGAATAGTGAATGACCAACCGGTTGCTTTAAAAATTAGAAAGAGGGAGACTGCCTAAGGAAGGTTATACCATTCGAAAATATGAGAACCTTCGAACAGAAATAATGGAAAATGGGAAAAAAGCTAGATATATGGCTGGAAACAAGGAAGGACGCCAACGATAGATGGGCAAAGAGAGTCATCCAATATTTGACAAGTAAACTTCAAAGGTCAAAGATTCAATACTACTTCAGTGTGCGCTATAAGACATATCTCGACAAATATATGTGAATCTTAGTTTTAACTTAAATGTTATTTCCAGAAAGCACTGTATTTAATAAACTAGTAACTTATTTAATAAAACAGATCTGAATTTACCTCCAAAATGGGATTTGTTTTAGTTTTGTTTATTGATCTGAGTTCTTCGAATGTTCTAGGAAAAACTGGAAGATATACTCTTTGAGCTTTTTTGGCAAGCAAGCTATTCGATTTCTGTATAGATCCAAGGCATTGGCTAAGAACATGATAGAGAAAAATATAGAAAATAATAATGTAGTAAATATGAATAATATATCTATGTGAATTATCCTAGGAAATGAATAAAATACCAAAGGTAAAATATGTTTTATTCAAACAATATTTTAAGTATATTGTGAAACATGCTAATCAATTGCCTTACATTACAGGATAGTTTGCTTTATTTCATTTGCATTAGGTGCCTCACTTTCATTTTATACTGTAAATTTTTTACAAAATTTAATTATTTGTTAAAATAGAAATTTCTCTTTCAATTTATTTTCTTATCCTTTCGAGAAACAATAATAGTCACCTTTACCGGGTATCACATAATTCTTTTACAGTGAAGATAAATAATATTGCTTAATAAATCAATAAATAAATAAATAAATAAATATATATATATATATATATATATATATATATATATATATATATATATATATATATATATATATATATATATATGTGACAGATCGTAAACAAATTATGACTTTTCTAGAATTTATAATTGTACTACGTAATACTTCCAACACTAAATTGGGTTTCTGCTACTTCTCTTATTTCCATACCGCTTCTATTTTTCTTTCGTATTGTATTGCTATGTCCTTGTATTTCTATAGTTTGCATTTAATTCAAAAGATATTTGCCTACTTTCTTTGACTGTGAATACCGTTTTTGCATTATTCGCATTCCTTTTATTATCTTTATATTTAAATTAGTAATTATTATTATCTGAATGCCACGTGGTTGGTACAAAGTTTTGATTGCTTTTGCTGCTGCAAAGGTGTGTATGACTGCCTTTGTTTTGTTGTAAATGCTTTTAAGTATTTGTTCTGTGCGATATTAATAATCTTAATACGTGTACTGCATTAAAGCATTTAATGTAATTGTTGAAGTATTTGTAGAAAATGTAAATATATTAAAAATCTTGGCATTTCTAATTTATTGATAGGCTTTTTTATACTGAGAGGAATGTAAAATCATTTTATACATTTGTGCTTCTTCTTACTTTTGTTTCTTATCTATCTTCTCTTCTATCTCCTTGGCGATGTTCTTCCCTGTGTGAAAGGTTGTTGTTGTTGTTATCATTGTTGTAGGGTTTAACGTTATTTTCAGCACACGATGGGTTATACATGGCGGCCAGTATTAATGGTGGAGAAAGAACCCGGTGAAAGGTAAAGGTACCAATAAATTGTATTTGCATATTAGGATTTTAAGTACAGTTATATTAATATATGATGCACTAAAATGTCAGATATCTCTATCTATAGTATTTTTCTCCCAAAAGATGTAACTTTACGGCCTTTCTTGATGACTGATAAAATTACTTTTGTATCCATAAATTGTCAGTGGTTTTGTGTGTGTGTGTGTGTGTGATTCGAATTTTTAACGTAGCTTTAATAATCTTTTAGTCATATTGCTACGATATCTACAGTGTGGCAGTTTATAGTGATGAATAGTATTGGGGCATCATGCTGCAGACATAGCATGATGTCCAACCCAGTCACGTTATCCTAATACCAGGCCGACCAGCCCTAACACTAAGCTCTTAATGCTGAGCATCAAATGAGGCAGCTGTTAGTTAAATTATCAGTTTAGGTGAACAATCCAATATATATCTTACATTTTTTTTAAATTTACATATTTCAATTTTTTAATATAAAATACACATTTCCTACCAAAAAAGTATTATATATGTGGTCACTGGGGATATGATTGCTTTTTAGCCTTTTTTTCAAGTCACTTTAGAGGAGTAATAGTTTTTTAAACTATAGTTTCAAATTTAAAACAAATCAAATATGAAAAGACATGGAGGTATATACAATTAGTATAGATATGCAAACGGAAATAAAACATTATTAAATGTCCATGGTCCAAATAATTTTTGTCAACAACTGAAAAAATGACTTAAACGACTATCGTGATTTTAATGTAGAAATGAACCAACATCATGATACCAATAATTATGTCAGATTGAACAAACCGATATCACATCTTGTTATCTTGAGCGAAATTCGTAGAGAAATGAAAAAATACACTTGGACAGGTAGAGTTTGCTTCTAGATATTGAACCAGCATTTATTTTACCAGGGTATACAATAGACCTTTTCTCATGACATTAGCGTATAAAACTGAGAACTTCATGGAGGGAAAATCGCTTTGGAAGTTCACTAACTCACTACTTAATGACAAAACATATTCTGAAAATATAAAAGTGCTTAAAACATTAAATTACAATATTTGTCAGATGTCGTTGTTATTCCGAACGATCAAACAGACTTTAAGATAAATGACCAGTGACTTACTTCAGTTCTTCTAATGAAGATTATAGCAAAACAATATCTTATACTACTTTCGAAAAAGTAAAGAGAGACTGGAGAGAAAAATATAAAGAAACTAATAATTTATCAGATGACAATATAATAAACAATACTGTTTTGATAGGTGAAAATGAAAATGAATTACAAGAAGTGCCTAAGGAAAAGCTAAAGGGTCATAAGAACAGTTCTAGAGTTAGATGGATTGAAGAGGGTAAAAAAATGACAAAATATTTTTGTATCTTAGTGAACCCAATCTATCTCAGTAAATATATTAAAAGTATCATAAAAGTGACAAAGCAAGCATTACCAAACAAAAAGAAATTCTTGCTGAGCAACAATATGTCTCACGAGACATACAAGAGATAGAACTAAACTTAATACTCATTGACACTGATATTCAAAAATTAAAAACCAAAAGATCCAAGAATTTGAGAGCAAAATTTCTTTTTCTGATGCTTTAGCTACCTTAACTCCAGATCTTGATGGGTCTAATGCTGAGTATTTTAAGTTCTCTTTCATTGATTAAGGATATTTTCTAGTGAGGTTAATTAACTTTGGCTATGAAGTAAACTGTCCATGCAACTCAAAAGCTGGCGTTATTACTTGTATTCCTAGAGGTGATCAAAATTAGAAGTCGTTTAGAGAATTGGAGAACAATGTCTCTTCTTAATACTACGTTTGAAGTGGCCTCAGCATGTATTGCAAATACGATTTTAAGAAATATTACGGCACCTAATTAATGAAGATCAAGCGGGCTAGTAGATCTATTTATGAAAATATAAGAGCAGTATACGATGTAATATTTTACAATGAACATAACATACCAGGTATGCTACTATAAATTGACTTCGAGAAAGCTCTTGATTCTGTGGAATGGTATGTCTTATTTAAAGTGCTAAATTTTTACAACTTTGATAATTCGGTTATTAAATAGATTTAAACGTTTTATCACAATATAAAATCGTATGTAACTGTTAATGGACATATCTTGGTTTCATATAACTAGAGGATGCAAACAAGGCGACCCCCTTTCACATTATTTATTTTTACTGTGTACAAATGCTGTCAATAATTATTAAAGAGAATAAAGATATAATGGTATCAATTGTTTTACTTGAACGAATTTCTAATATCTCCATATACAGAATAAACAACATTGCTTTTGGATGGACCTGAAAAAACTCTTAAAAATACATAGCAATAATTCTGAAAAACATCTTAAAAATACAATGCACGAAACGAATTCCATACAAAGACCTCTGACCTTAATGTAAATATAGAAAAAACAAGAATATGGATAAGAAGCATGCTAGGCTGGATAGATGACAGTTTCCAAATATCTTCTTCTTCTCTATAGGTATAAGTCATATGATTGCAAATTAAATGACAGCAAAACACTATTGACTCAGTGGTCAATGAAAATTCTTACCTCCTATGAGAAAATTATTGTAACAAAAATTTCATTATCAAAATTAAATTACATAATTAATAACCTTATCAAATCATCCAGAATCGTTCATTGAAAAGTTAAATAGTTTAATGTACAAGCAATTGTGGAAAAGGTCAATTGACAAGATAAAATGAAAAGCAATAAATACAACTTATGAAAAAGGGGGACTTAGAGAAATTGACTTATTTCTTATATCATACACTCTAAACTGTGTATTCCAAAAACTTTTCCAGAGTTTCGTACTGAAGCCCTAATGTATAATGAAAACATTAAGGTCAGAGGATCTTTATCCTTTTAGCATAAAATGGTTTGAGAAAGGTATACTATTTATAAACTATACTGTCAAGAGTAATGGGAAATTCTCTTCATGGTAAAAAGTAAATGAAATATAAAACTTGGGAACTAACTTTCTACAATATGCAGTGGTTCCTAATTCCATGAAATCTTAAATGAATAGATTATATATCGAATCCCAACCAGAAATTTTGGAAACACCTTGGATTGTGAAAAAGACCCTTATTCTTCTTAAAACTGAAACTAAAGCACTAATTACGTGGAGAAAAAAACCACTTGGACACCTACTAAGATACATTTCTCCAAATAAGCACAAGGGCAGACATTCACATCTGAGACCAGTAATCCAGGTCCGTAAGCAGGGCTCACAGTATTTATGGTTTCTAACCAGCAAGAATATCAAGTTTTTGTCCTATCATTACTAAGGCAACCAACAACAGTGCTTAAAATATTCTCCTTGAAACTTAGGTTGCAGAAAATTTACAGCATCTTGGTAAAAGACACAAAAATATCAGAAATTAAAGCACCAGTTAAATGGAAAACAGCTTAATCTGCAAAACCAGTTGGACTGGACAAAGTATTTTGCCTTACCATACAAAAATGCAAAAGATTCTCATCTAGGTTGGTTGCAATATTTATTACTGCATACAGTCCTTGCAACAAATACCTTTCTAGAAACAACTAGAAAAGCAAAAAATAACAAATGTTTGTTTTGTAAGGATTTACCTGAAACACTAATTCACCTCCTCTGGGACTGTGCAAACATAAAGCAGTTTTGGAATCAGTTAAGCCAGTGGATTAGAAACAACATTAATTTCCAGCATACATTTTCACTTACTGGAATAACTGTCAGGATGCTAGAAGTAGGAAATGTAATTAATTTTTCATTGCTAATATCTAAAAGATACATATACAATATGCACCATAAAATAATAAAACCTCCATCCCTACCTTTGTTTAGAATTTTTTTCAAATGCTACTACCATTACGAGATGGAATTAGCCAAAAGACACAATACACTAGAATGGTTTTCAACTGAATGGCACACATTTATGAAGTCAGTTGCATAGCAATAAATTTCTTTCTTTTGTTTGAAACACTTTTAATATATTTATGACACTCAGTTCATGCAAAAAAATCTTGAATTATCTCATGGTTATATTTTTGTACGTATCTTCAGGAACTAGTTTAAAAGATTTATATCTAAACCTATTATCTATTTCTACTCTTACAATATTCCTGTTTCTGGATCTCTTCCATTCTACACTCTATCTCTTATCTTTCCTACATCTCAGTGTTTTCTTACTTTAGGCCATCCATATTTCCCGTCTTAAACTCAAAATCTAGCTGTTTGAATCCTTTATACAGAAGGTATGACTTATGTAGAAAAAGAATTGTGAAGTAGTGTGTGGATGGCTAACCAACCCAGACAAACTGATTTTGGGGAATATTTTTAACCAAAAAAACAATATGAAAAATGCCTCAATATAACTCTTGTATCACCACCAAAAGAAGAGAAGAAAAATTGCTCTGGGAGTAAGTTCATGACTACTTAACTGGAATTATTAATTGTGGCCTGATTCCACATATGCAAAGCCATTAACAAAAGGCACTGTCACATTCTTGTTAAGTGTCTAGAAAAACTCCTGTATGTTATGTTTTCCAGACTACAACAATAACTAACGAGGTAATCAATTTACAATTTTTTGCAGCATGATTACTTCATTGTTGTAGTCTGGAGAATTTAGGCCAAATGCTGGAATTTCTGTGGTATAATAAGTACTAAAAGGATCAAATGTCATCACAATCGAAATTGAGTCTTTGATTTAAAAAAAAATCAACCATCCTTTCTTAGAGCCGATATACAACCCAAACATCAACTAAAAATGATTTTGGCAAAAACACGAGCATTCTATTCTTGTTTCATTGCCATTGTTTTGTTCAAGATGTTTCAAGTTAAAGTTCAATTGATAATAACTGCACTTCCCTTGCTCACCCTTACAGTAGCGTAATGAAACAAACGTTAAACATATTAAGCATTATCTATGAACAACATAAAAATAAAATGATAAACTGTATAAAGAGAAAAACAATTCAGATGCTAATGAACATAAACATTGTTGATCTAGCTTGCAAGGAGGGCATTCACAGATCAAGTGGTCAATCAATGGCATTAGGGAACAGAAGAAAAACATTGTTTCATGTGATATATATTAATATCGAAATAAACACACAACAATTTAACACGATTTGTTTTCTTTTCATATATGAGGTGCAGCAACTGCATCATTGTGTAACAAACAAAAGTAATATAAATGGGGTAATTTTGGGCATTTGGATATTGGTTTCTTGCTTGTGGAATCTGAGTCCAGGTTTGTGATGTTTTTTTTCTTTAAGTTACTAGCCTGTTATTTTTATTTGTTTGATCTTTTTTTTGAATTTTCACTTTTGCATGCATTCCAAAAACAAGAATTCACTATATCTGTTGATATAATTATCCTTCTTGTCAGGTGGAGTTTTCATTTTCTTAAAACCTGTGTGAGAAATGTATAGCAACAACACTTACTACATTTCATTTTTACCCAAAGTGAAAGCCTTCTTGTCAGGTGGGGTTTTCATTTTCTTAAAACCTGTGTGAGAAATGTATAGCAGCAACACTTACTACATTTCTTTTTTACCAAAAGTGAAAGTGAGTTACACATTCGATAAAGGAATTAACATTAAAGCAAAAGTTGTTTTGCAAAATAAGCTCATAATTACTGTATGTTTTCTGACACCATTTTTCAAAAATAAAATATAACATTTAAATGCATTGTAATTTTCAGATGCTACTCTGCTTTAATTTTTTTGTACAACTTATGTTTTGGGACACAATCTAAGAAGATCAGCTGCGTCGTTTAAAAGTAAAATTAACTGCATGTTTGCTGTTAATTTATCTGATACTACCAGTACGTTTGCTTCATTTGGTTGCCAATTATTTAATGTGATCAATCACCTCCATACACTAATATTTAAAATTCTTAATCATATGTATGTATGTATGTATGTATGTATGTATGTATGTATGTATGTATGTATGTATGTATGTATGTATGTATGTATGTATGTATGTATGTATGTAGACAGATTGATGGATAAATAGACATTTTTATATTAAGCGATACACATTAAAAAATAGTACCAAAGAATGAAAAGACATATGACTTAATGCCTTAATATATTTAAAGATGTTATTCATTTTCAAATAGCTTGACTATAGCCTCTTTTAGGTCCTCGGGCAAAAAGCCCTCAAATTCTGTATCACTGGCATCATCTGTATCATTAATTGTTCTGCATTTCTGATCAACGCGTTTTCAGTCCTGCTCAGATTGACACTGATGCCGCACACCTTGACAGATTTGATTATTATTGTGCTCTTTTCCTTCAATGTATCCATGGCATTTACAACCCAGTCCAATATAGTCTGTTTGCTGGCTGCCTTGATCTGTTCACTGCCCAGCTGTGGCGGAGTTAGCTCTTGACAGGTTTATTGATGCTCACATCAAGAGGTAGCAATTTGGATGTACAGCATCCAGGTATTATTGCTAGCACAACATTTCCACACTGCAAATATTTCTTCACGTCATCAGTGATGTGTGCATGCAAAGAGTCCATAACTAAAAGTGACCACTCTCTTATGGTGAATGGCAAATAGATCTGTTCAATCCATCGCAGAATTTGCATTTCATCCATCCATGCTTTTTCTTGCATTGCGATAATCCACCCTTTTGGTGCCTTCAGATCTTGATGCCTCTTTCCCTTGAAAATAATCATTGGGGTAATATGCTGCCAGAACTTGCAATGGCTAAAACGAGTGCAATGTGTCACTTCTCTGATCCAGTTGTATGAATCAGAATGATTTTCATTCCTACTTTGTCCACTATTTTCCTTGGCACAAGATCAAAGTACATCAATGTCTCATCCATGTTAATCATAAACTTGTCATCAAACTCATCCTCCTCACATCTTCTATCCATCACGAAACTTGTTGAAAGAACAAAACTCTTTTCTTCCAAAGCCTTGGGTAAATATTGGACAAGGGAGGTCCTGCTTTTGAGCATAAACCTATGTCTTCTCATGAAACCATCTCCCCAAGTACGAATGGCACTGAATTTGCTCTCCGGAAATTCTTTTGAGACAAGCTCCTTAACTTACATATTCTCTCAACACTGACAAGAATTTGTAAGTCACGTTGAGTGAGCACCCATTGAGCTATCTTATCATCTATAGCTTGTCCATATAAAATGGGTCGTCCACACTTAGGAAAATGCCTGTTCAAGTTCATATGTTCAGACAGGTCAATTTTCATCCAGGTACTCACAGTGGATTTTGGAATCTTCAACATTTTTGCTGTAGGTCTAATTCCCAGAGGTATTGCATTATTAACGATATTCTGCTTTTGCTTTAAGGTATAATGTTTACAGTGATAATGTACAGAACCGGCCAGAGCACTCAAAGGTTCAAGGTAATCAGACTCATCATCTAAAGCAGCTTTCTTTGTAGGTGATTCTTTTTGTGATGCATCCTCAGAATCATTCATTCAAGGTGGCTTCTATGGATGGCCTACTGGTTTCTTTGGAGACCATTTTGACAAGGGAGATTCCCTCCACAAACTTGGCAGTGCCTCCTCGATTGTTGCATAATGTATGATAAATTTATCCATCAAAATTTTTACAGTACTAACAATATAATGTTTTACAATGACAGCTATCCAGTATATGAATTTAAATAACTTTTGATAGTGGTGGGTATCTTATTTATACTTTATATTTTTCTAGCCTGATTCAGCTAACAAATAATATGATTGGTCTTCAGTGTAGATATTGTAGCACACCAAACCACTTCAAGCAGGTGTGACAATTATGGGTTTGATTAGAAACCTTGACCATTGCTTTATAGTGTTAAACAAACACCAGAGTCTGTATGGATTAGTAAATTCATTGGCATCATGCAACAAAACAAACATCTTATCCCTGAGGAGATACCAGGAAGGTACCATGATTTAAACTTCAAGCAGGTGTGACAATTATGGCTTTGATTAGAAACCATGACCCTTGCTTTATAACATGAAACAATACATCAGTATGGATTAGTAAATTCACCATCACCATGCAACAAAACAAACCCCTTATCCCTAAGGCATTATGTAACATGGTTTAAATATAGTTATAGTTCTACAGGTAATAAACCTCTTTGTAGACCATAAATATTGATTGTGGATTCAACATGTTCAGTACATCATGTGCTCATTTAATGAAATCCAGATGGCTGCCTTTTATTTCTGAACACACCTGTCCAAGAAATCTCACAAGTTATATTATTAACAATTATCACCTAGACACCTTGAAATCTCTGACATTCATCAAAACAATCTCTGAGCATTTGATTGTTTTGAGTGGGCAAGCTCTGCTCATTTTGAAGCTACAGTGGGCTGGGTGGAACCCTCCCCCCAAAAATAGATCACCTTTATATTTAAAAAATATGAACAGTTTACTCATGGTGACTTGTATATTGCATATTGCTTGTTATTTTCACCCTTCCTAGGCATGCGCACAACACTCACCCCATATGGAGCCTCTAAGATTAGCCATCATACATGTACAGGTATTTAAACTCTCAATCCTAAAATGTTACTGTATAAATATATTCAGAATTATAATTATAAAATATTTTTATTTAGTTTATATTAATATCTTAATTACACATAAATAAAGCTTGAGTGTGTTTGTAAAGTTGATTTTAATGATCACTAATTAGCATTAGCAGAGAGGTTAACTGGATTACAAGATTATTATATGGTGGTTATTTTGGAAATTATGCACACAATAGTGGCTCTAATACATGTGTGGTTGCATTTTCTGGTAGATAGACATGTATCAAAATAGGCAAGTAATGCCTGTTTTTTTTATTCATTACCCTTTCCATGGAATTAGACAAAATACTTGTTTTACTTCATGGCAGCACTTGTTATGTGAGCTAACGGTAACAAGTAACTTTGTTATGTATATGGGGTTTTTAAATACAAATACATGTATATCTTCCCGTTTATTTTAAGGTACCTAATTAAAGAATTTAATATGTATTTGGACAGCAAAAAATAGTAATTATTTTTTGCCATCCCAAAACATGCAGTAAATACGGTAATACTTATTTTGTGATAACATCCTTTATACACAATGAAAATATACCTAGCATTCCATTTCATACATAACACTGTGCTGTGTATGCTGTGTACATTTACCAATGTCTTTTTTTTGCATCCCTGAAGGTGAGCATTAAAGCTGTTTTTATTGTTGGTTTTCTCAAGAACACTTTCATGTTTATATTAGAACATTACCTTTATCATTTGATATAAACTTTATATATAAACCTTTCTTTTGTCTGCATGCATCAATATGTGCTTCTGGAGATCTCCACATATTATCGCATTATATCATTTGATATAAACTTTATATATAAACCTTTCTTTTGTCTGCATGCATCAATATGTGCTTCTGGAGATCTCCACATATTATCACAAACTTCGCATTTGAATCATTTCTCTTTAGTTCTTTTGCTTGCATGTGTCCACCTGTGCTTCTTGAGAGTTCCACTACGAGAAAAGATTTTATCACAAACTTCACATTTGAATCGTATCTCTTTAGTTCTTTTGTTTGCATGTGTCCACCTGTGCTTCTTGAGAGCTCCACTCTGAATAAACACTTTATCACAAACTTCACATTTGAATTGTTTTTCACCAGTTCTTTCTTTTAAATGTGTCAACCCATGGGTCTTGAGAGCTCCACACTGAATAAACATTTTACCACAAACTTCACATTTGAATGGTTTCTCTCCGTTATGTATCCTCATGTGCACTTTCAGATTACTATTATAATTAAATGTTTTGCCACAAACGGCACATTTGAATGGTTCCTCTCCAGTATGTGTCCTCATGTGCACTCTCAAATGTCGACGCTCACTAAACATTTTGTTACAAACCTCACATTTATATGGCATCTCTCCAGTATGTCTCCTCATGTGCTCTTTCAGTCTTCCATTCACATTAAACTTTTTCTCACAAAATAAACATTTAAATGGTTTCTCTCCTGTATGCATTCTCATATGCACTGTCAGGCTCCAATCACCCCGTAATATTTTAGAGCAAACTTTACAGTTGTGCAGTTTTTCTCCAGTGTGTTCTGTCCGGTGCATCTTTAGTTGACCAAACCAACTAAATCTGACATCACATACTTCACATTTATAAGGTTTTTCTCCAGTATGTACCCTCATGTGATTCTTCAAAGTACGACCCCAAAAAAACAGTTTGTTACAGACTTCACATTTGAATGATTTCTTTCCAGTATGGATTCTCATGTGGTCCTTTGCCTCACAGCGCCTTATAAACATTTTGTGACAAACTTCACAACTGAATTTTTCTGGAGTATGTCTCAGCATGTGTGCTGTAAGTGTTTTCTTTTGATAAAATCTTTTATCACAGACTTCACATTTGAATGATTTTTCTCCATAATGTATCAGCATATGTGCTCTCAGAGTTTTTTTATGACGAAACCTTGAATTACAAATATCACATATAAATGGCTTTTCTCCAGTATGTCTCATCCTGTGCATCTTCAAGTCACTGCTCAATCTAAACAGTCTATTACAAATATCACACTTAAACGGTTTTTCTCCAGAATGTATTGCCATGTGTTTCTTCAAATCACTACTGGAACTTAACATCTTACTACAAACGTCACATTTGAATGGTTTTTCTCCAGAATGTAACATCATGTGCTTCCTTAGTTGACTGTTCCAATTATACATTTTGTAACAAACTTTACATTTGAATGGTTTTATTCCAGTATGTGTCGTTATATGCACCTGTAAATGTCCTCTCCGACTAAACTTTTTATCACAAACTTCACAGCTGAACCTTTGTTCTCTAGCATGCATTCTCACGTGTTTGTGTAAAGAAACCTCATCAAAAAACATTTTACTACAAAGCTCACATTTAAATGTTTTTTCATCAGTATTTGTTACCATGCGTTCTTTCATACTCTCACTATCACTACATGTTTGAACACAAATTTCACCTTCGGATATGTTTTCTTCAGCATGGGTCGTGCTCACCGTGAAGTTCAAGGCTGTCATCGTCAAGTCAAGGGGTTGCACAGTCAAGTTCATGGGTTGCATCATTAAATTCAAGGGTGAAGTTTGCTTAAACATTTTGTTTCACAAACATTTCTAAATTTTTTTTTGTTGTTGTATTACGTTCTAGTCTTTTCTTCAAATATTTTTATTTTTTTCTGATTGATCAGACTACATTTTCGCACAGGTATTCTCTGCAAGTTTTATGCTAAAATGTGTCAAATTCATGAAAAGAGCGACGAAGGCGAGCTTAAAAACTATCGTAGATCAATATATCAACATCGTGCGAGCTCCAACCATCTCATACATAAACATGGCGCTTGAAAAACAGACTGCAACTACAGAAACTAGTGTTGTGTCAAAATTACAGATAAATCGAAATCTTAAGATTCTAATATAACAAAGTACCAATATAGAATTTATTCTAATGCTCTTAAGAATATCTATTGGAACAGAAGCAACACTTAATTAAAATAGCAAATCAACAATGCGAGTATTTTGAGTTTCTTTAATTAACTTTTGGGTCAATGCTTTATTGTTCTATCATATATAGCATTGTTGTGTGATAAATATGGAGTAAACGTTTCATGACAGAGTGTGCACAAAAAACTTGGAATTCAAATTATCACGCTATTTCTCGAGAAATTGCATAGTGAGATCGCGGCACTTTTGAAGTTCGCTCTGAATGCATCTTTAAGGATTTACATCAATGTACAGAAATAATTTATGCTTTCTATAATATAAATTTTTACTTGTAGACGAATGAGAATATTGATGTGTTTGACGTTTCTTGCAAGCGTGGTCAGGACGATCGTATTAAATATTTTGAATCTCCCAATTCCCTTCCCCCAACTATCATACAAAATCAAGGTTTCCATAAAGCTTCCTGATCCATCGTGAATCAAAGGTGCTCGACGCGAGCTTGATGCTAAGAAAAAAAAAACAATAATCTGAAGGAAAAAGTCATACAGAGTGACAAAAAATACCTCAGATTACCCCCATGCCCAGTTCTGACATTGGTCCATCTCTATCATACTATATAAGAAACAAGGTAAGTAACTTCCGAACACTTCGTTCCACCCATGATCTCTCACAGTGAAAACCATTGGTCGTAATCAAGGTCATACTTCGCTTGCGTGGTCTATTTTTGTAAATAACTTTTATTATTAAATCTTATAGTAAGATTTGTTTCGTACAATCGAACCCGTAAAACCTACGTCACACCACTGATCTATTGCCTATGTCAGCATTGGATATAAAAGAAACGGAATGAAATAAATTTGCAAGATCTTATAAACAAATCTTTCCACTACTACTCCTAACGCCCTATATCTTCCCTAAAATACCTTGTAAAGAGATAATACATCTTATACACCCAGTGGAGGCGAATGGGGGAAAGTGCGGACGTGGGAAATAGCTACTTGATGCCAGCCAACTGATGGAGCCGTCAGACGCTTTGTTGCTTGAAATTATCATAGAATTTTAATTCATCGAGTGTAAGTGGAGTAATTCTTGACAAATTTGTTTAGGTGGCTGGCAATTGATATAAAACTGTTCCCTATGGCAAAATATAGGCGCCACAAAGGAACGCTGCCCTCAGTGCGCATGGATCTCCAAGCGCCGCTTTCGCAACCACCAGTAGACGTGTATATGTATTAGTTTTGTTTATAAAGGGTTGTGTAATGACGATAAACGGAAAAATATGAGGAACATATACACTATGCACACAAACATATTTATATGCAATCGTACGCAAGGGTAGCATCGCTAACAAACAACACACATGCACACACTCATACAAGACAAATGTAGTAAGGCTTACGTTAAATATATTCATTTAAGGCTTGTAGCTATAAAATTGTGGGGTTAAATATAAAAATAAAACATGGTAGCAAGCTTATGATAATTTCACTATGTCCAACCTGTGGTACTCACCACGATAAAATCCTTTCACAGTCAACCATGGAAGTGTTGTACCTTATAGGTTGCCAACAACATTCAAGTCAAGGTTATAAAAATTATGAAATGTGGAAACACAACCATAATTGATGTTTCAAACTTCATTCTGAATTTAGACATATTGTCGAAAAGTAAATTGTGGTGGACATCAGACCTTAGAATCTACATTACAGTTTGTTTGGAGGATGAATCAATGCTATAAAAGTGTGGTAAGAAGATGACGAATCTCAGTGAGGAAAATCAGATACATAGATGTGTTTGTTGAATCCTTGGGATTTACAACCTATCTCCCTATAATTCTGATGGAGCACACTGACTTGGAAAAGTTTTATAAATTGTAATCATGGTGTAGCAGTGACCAAGATCAAGCTTTGACAGGAATGTGGGTGAATGTCAAATTGTTTCATACTCTCGCTCATGGCTATCAGCTATTAACAAAGTTTACAAAATTTGGAAAGCTTCCACCTCTAAAAAATCTAAACGCCATTTTGCCTCAAATCCAGTTATTTTTCCAGGCTACAACAGCAAGTGTACGAAAATGAAAGAAAAAGATAACGTCTATACTTTCTGGTATCGTACATCAGAAAAACAACAAACAATTCAAACAACGGCACTGATCCCAAGAAGGCATTAATTTGGAACTCAAGGAATGAGGAAGATTAGAATCATGAATAACTTTTTTGGAAAACTTACTCAGCATTTAATACTGCTGTATATTGAATAATTTCAAAAGTCTTTGGATACAAATAAATGATTCGTAAATGTTTGATCCTAGTGAATAGCAAAAGGGTCACAGAATTGGTACCACCTGGCAAGTTTAGGAATGGCAGGCATCAGAAATTAGGGATACTTATAAGACAATCACGAAGCAGTTGGCACCAATGTGCAGCATTAAGTAACTTCGAGTCGTTATATACGAACAAAATCAATACAGATTTGTTATGGTATATTGTATTAGGCAGAATAACAATACGTTTCATCTATGCAGTAATTCATATCATGATGTTGTACTGATGTGTCACAAAGACTAGTAATGCTCATTCATTGCCACATAGTTATTATTATAAAAAAGGAATGAACAATTAAGACGGTTAATAACTATAACAATTCTCAACACCTCTATCATAGCATTGTTTACATTTGTGGGTAGATATACTGAATCAAAAAGAAATTTACAATTTCTTGTCTATATATTAATTTGTTTAATTATGTTAGTTTTATTTCAAATCAATATATAAAGTGCATTCTTCATTGAATATTTGTTATTTGTCATTTACCTATTTCTGTCATGCATTTACCAATTTCTTCCCATCTGCAGCATTGTGTTTGGCACTAGTTAAATAATGTAAAATTGTCATCGGAAAAGTACACATGATAATTTATAACAAAAAGTATAGCTGCACGTGATAGATGATTTTAAAATAACTTATAACAATTAATAGGAAACGTTTGTGTTTTTCCGACAAAAAGAAAACGTTTCTCAAGTTTTGGTACTAATTTTTAAAAATAATGATATATACTAAAATGTTTATATGCCGATTAACGTTTATCAATGGAAAGTACCAACTTAGGTTACTACGTAATCAGTATTTTAATATAAAGCAACAAAAAAATGTTTCCTATTGCAATAATTTTCAAATTACAGTATGTAGTTTTTGAATTGTTTATTATATATATATATATATATATATATATATATATATATATATATATATATATATATATATATATATATATATATATATATATATATATATATATAAATTTAATGGAACATGAAACAATGATGTATGTTTTGTTGTTTTGTGATAATTGGAAATGGCACTGATATCTTTAAAAAAAACTTCAGGAAAATGTTTCACACAAGAATATTTGTAAATTCATAATGTAATGTTTGAAGTTGTATCTTGATGGATTACAAGTAGATGATTGGGGGACACATTTTGCATACATGCTGCTGCTTTTATTATGTGGTTGCAATTCAATTAAGCTAATTATTATCCAAATAAAAACATAAATCATTAGCTAAATATCTACTTAGTCTGTTCTGTTACGCGAAATTAAGAAAAGGCATTGCACTGCCATTTTGTTCCAAAAGACGTAAGCACGAAGAAAGCACAGATACATTATTGCAAGTCAGTTGATTTAAACTCAAACTCTATACAGCACTCTGTGCTCATTATATTTCACAAAGGAATCTTATAAGAGGGATCTTTAAAAAAAAAGGGTTGCCCTTGGATAAACGATAAATAGGTCAGGACCAAAAATTGATGCTGTTCCAGACATACCTTTGGAACTACCTTCAGAACTATTGCCTTGCATTGAACTAACATATATATTACTCCCATCATAAATACACCAACACTCGCTAATCATGAATATGTTTAAATTATTTAGGAATGCCTAAATATGGAAATGTTCTCCATGGATGGTACTACCGTCATACAATAAGTTTACATTACAAGGGTACTATTATTAGATAATAAGTAGTCTATCTATCTATCTATCTATCTATCTATCTATCTATCTATCTATCTATCTATCTATCTATCTATCTATCTATCTATCTATCTATCTATCTATCTCTCTCTCTATCTATATATATATATATATATATATATATATATATATATATATATATATATATATATATATATATATATATACACACACACAGAGAGAGAATGTAGTATTATTATTAGACAATAAGTATACATTAATAATGGTATTGTTATTAGACTATTTTTAGCCTATATATACATGCAGAAGTGTACTTTTGGTAGACAATAAGTATACGGGTATAATGGTACTACTATTATTAGACAATCAGTATAAATTTATAAGGGTACTATTATTAGGTGATAGATTTATATTCATAATAGTACTATTATTAGATGATAAGTATTGACTTATGATAGAATGATCGTAGATCTCAGAATAAATTTGTGTTGCCATTCTTCCACCAACTCTGTCAGTGTTATCTTGACCATCACTTGAGATTAATGCTGCATAGAACTCTCAGGAAATTTCCACAAGAAGCAATGTGGTTTAAAAGAAGTTAACAAACATAAATTTCTAAACAAATTTTCGGCAAAAAAAAAAATTTTATAAAGTACTTCAATTTTCAATCTTTCAAATTAAAGTGAAACTTGCATGTGACCTTGACATCATCAGGCTCGTATTTTCATTTTTCGTGGGTAGATAACCGTTGAATATCTATGATCTTGGCGACTGGTTTACACAATATACCCTTATCAAAATGAAATCCTAAATCAAGCTTGCGCGAACTAGTAGTAAGTTTGTTACGATCTTAAATGTAGCGTGCAGACTATATGAAAACTTGCATTGAGCTCGTATAAGAAATTTGGCAAGATGCAAGTAAAGTTGCTCGTACAATCTTGCTAGCAAACCCTGCAGATGAATAAATTATCTACGAAATGGATATATTTTGATGGTGAGAAATTTAATTACTGTAAATGTAATGTTTTTTGTATCAAATCATATGAAAACAACAATCTTTACTTGTTTCAAATTCCACTTCTAACAATTATTTGCTTTATTTTAGTTTTTTATATAATATTTGTATACTGTAAACGTACAGAAAAGTATACATGCAGGAAGATTGTTAATGTGACATATTTGACAACTAACACCCATGGATTTGCATGCACTTGTTGTTGCCTAATGCATATTAATGAATTTATAATGCATAAAATAGTCTGTACCTTAACTATGTAATGTGAATATTAATATCTCACATTAGTGAAAATCAAAACTCAGTATCAGTGCATGCAACAGGACACTAAATAATACTTAATACAGCACAGCAATTTGTCATATTTAAGATGTATAAAAGTCACTGTCCAGAATACTGAACATTGACATCTCAAATTACTATAGTGAAAGGTTATGACTAAGTAAAAGGTTGTTGACATTTTTAAATACAAAAAAACGCCAAACAAATTTAATAAAAGAATTGATGTTTAACAAATACATAAACATGAACAATTTTTGAAATGTTCATAAAAACTAGTTTAATAAACAACAGTGAATTCGCATGTGAAGTTACAAGCTGAATATAGAAAGTGCAGAATTGTATCAAACAATCAAATCAATATCAAAATAACTCCTATAATACATATACAGAACAAAACGTATCATGTAACAATATAAATAACAAAATTTCATTTGTTTAAATATACCGAGAAACAAACCTCTAGTGAAATATGAAAATGTTAATGTGTTCAAATGTTTAATGTAGATAAAAAAAATGTTAAACTTTATGGTACTGTATTAAAAGTTTTGTTCAGTATATATTAGGGGTGGCAACTGCGGAAAACACGAGCTGCATCAGGCTCACACAAGCCTGTGGTGCGGCTCTCATTACATATTAGATTGTGGCTATACCGCACACATTTGCTGTTCGCAAAAATATATGGATGGCACTTTCCAATATTGCCTAGAGGTTTGTGGCTTCCAAAGGTTATCTAGTTGGCCACCACTGACAACTGATATAAGGTATAATAATAATACTACTAATAATAACTTTACTTAAAGAAGAAATTCATTTAGCCAACTGACCAATCTTCCAGGAAGCCTTCTCTCTCTCTCTCTCTCTCTCTCTCTCTCTCTCTCTCTCTCTCTCTCTCTCTCTCTCTGTATATATATATATATATATATATATATATATATATATATATATATATATATGTATATTTATATATGTATATATATATATATATATATATATATATATATATATATATATATATATATATATATATATGATTACATAATTTTACAAAATGAGGTGTCTTTAGACAGCAAATGCTATTAGAACTAGATAATCGATCTGTTGCTACAAGAAAATATGCACAAAATTGTAAGGGTGAGTACATACATAATTCATGCAACGAGTAGTAGTGAACATGTGTAAAATATTATATTGGAACATTTTATCGCCATTGGGTATTTTATTTCTCCATCACGTTTAGATGCGACAACCATAGACACCACTGACACTTTATATGCAATAAACATGATTAAAAGCATGACAGACAGACGTTTGTATGTATGCATACTAAACATATTTATTCATCATGTAAGATTCAAATACATTATACAGCAATAAATTGCATATTCAGCAATCGAATAGATTCACAGTAACGCGTCATAGTGATGAAGATGCAAAATTTGGCGTCAGGTCTGTCATTTGCATATCCTTTTCACAGGGTTGACCCTTTTTGCTTGCTTGCAGTCACTGATATACGGGAAAAATACCGCCAACTTTCTGTATCTGTGTGATTCAACTTCTACTCAGCTTATTATTGCTTACTGCCTATGAAAAGGGGGGTACTATTGAAATCTTGGCCAGAAAACGACTTAAACTACTTAGGATTCCAGTAGATAATGTTGACTTGAATTAAGAAAGCTGCAGTAGATGAAGGGACATTGCATGTCCTGTGACTGTCTCAACAGAAAAGAGTATTGTCTCTTACACGGTTTCCGAATTGATGATTATTTGAGGTTGGATGTTGTGGTGGGGATTATGTTTGCCCGACAAGAGCATGTATGTTCATCAGATCGAGAGTTTCAGTCGAAGAAAGTGAGATATTTGAAGATAAATAGATAGATTCAATGATCACACATATATTTATAGAATTGAATAGGTGTGCGATGAGGAGATAATTATTTTCATCCAATAATCACACATTGTACACTTATAAAAGCGAAGTATGTGAAGAGAAAATAAGCTAATTCAATGACCACGCACATTTATCATTATCAAAGTGTGGTATGTAGAAAAAATGGACTCGTTCAATAACCAAATACGACTGATTAGATGAGACGATATGTGGTAAGAAAACGTCACCAATGATCACTGAAATGAAGTTTTCAAACTACAATGTAACCTGACGTGAAGGCGAACTCTTTCACTTTGATACAACTTGGAGTTGCACACAAATCTCAAAGAACAGGAACTAACTGTCACATATATAAATATCTCACTCATAAAAAGGATTCTAGATGAAATAGTAGAAGTGAAGCAATTGTTAGTTTAGAAAAAATAAGAGAAATTTAAGTTCAACTTCAAATACTGAAATTACAGCATTAGCTATGTGTATCTTAAAGTTCTTTAACTAACGAAATTAATAATGCATTAAAAATAATTGCAAAGAAAAGATTAAATAAATTAAATAAGTACCTAAAATAAATTAAAGTAGACGCCAATGTCTTGCTATATTGACTCTGGATATTACATACTGCTGTATATACCCAACGAATTTGGGCTTTGGATGGTATCTTGCCTCCTTGCTTGCACACCGATGTTCTGGCGTTCTGGATCCCGATTCAAAATTTCCCGGGCCGTAAATACCATAGAGTTGGAAATTTGCTGGAAAACCGTTTGCAATACTGTCGGAAAAGTGTTGAATGTTGGGGAAGGTGGAAAATTGTTGGAAAATTCCAACTAGTCTTGAGACTATAAATATATGAGAGAATAATGAATTTTTACAAACAAAAGGATATATTTGTTGAGATTATCGTCAAAAAATACTTTATTCATATCGCTATCCGTACGGATGTACTATATTTGACTTACCTTGCGCATGCTCGGTGAATTATAAATATGCAATGGCAGCGACCTACGAAAGCTACATGTGGTGGAAATACAATTAAGCCCAGTATTTTATATACTTATCGATGACTTCTATTAAATATCATCTTTGGTAATCAAATATTATCTCCTCAAACACCCCAAATCTGTAAAATTATATTTATCATGCCAAATTAGCAAATGCGTCCTATGTGATCCAAATGAGCAAATGTGTCCTATGTAATCGTAAGTAGGTCAGACGTATATGAACACATTATATGTACCGTAATGAACTGATGGTTCCAGCAACCATTATATTTTTATCGGTAATTATTTTCTTCCAATTTGAAAAATGCACTTGCTTAATAACAAGAATCAGTTGTGTAATGTAGTAATTCTGGTGGTCTTATATATCGTTGATTACTTTCATTAATCACAGTAATGCCTGTAAAACTCCGACTGATACATTACTTTCTGCTCTGTTTAGCAAACACTTTGCTCTAATAATACAAATAAACAAAAGGAAACAAACATGTATACATTTTCTTATAAATTTCTTTCATTATTTATTATTTACTTGCAACACAATATACACTAAAATTATTCTTTTACCCGTTCACACTATCTCGTTTTATTGCTCTCCCTCTCTGTTTTGTGACATATTCTCCCTGGTATTGGTGCGTGTTGCTTGCCTTGGTGACCTAGACTGTAACCGTCTTCGTGTATAGTTACACATAGTAATCATCGCCTTTAGTTCCTGTACACTAATTGTAAGGTTTCTTATACTCTCCATTTGTTTTTGCACAGAGGTGTTGATGAGTTCTAGCGCCTTCTTGTTGGTGACCATATGCTGTGTCATCAGTTCAGATGTTTGTTTAAAAGCATTAATGATACTCTGCCCTAGCAGGCTGCAATTGCATTTCGGCACACGTATATGAGTTACAATATTGTCTGCTGCAGTAGTTGCTTTTGGACTATATTTTCTAATTGGTATTCGTCTTGGGGCAGCGGTTGGGGCATTTGGTCTTCATCAATCAGATGAAGTAAACTGAGTTGTACTGATATCTTCCATTTCTACCTGCTGGGCCGTGTGTTGCTATGCGAGATGGGCTGGAAGGATTATGGCTTGGATTTTAGCCTGGATTTGGAAGCGTTTACTTTCCTCAAAATATTTTGCAGACATCTTCTGGTCATGTTTTAGGATGTCCCTTCCTTCCACTGGGTAGTATGTGTTACCACTGATGGCGTAGTAATGACCATGCGGTGTTCCCAAAAATTCCGCGCATGATCCTGCATATCTTTAAATGTTGTGGTCCTATAATCACACAGTCTGCACAAAAGGGCACATATTGGCTATCATTTAGGTGTTCTTTCAAATAGTGAGCTATCATTATACCCCTTTCACTTGTTTGGCTGCAAAATCATTCAGTCGTATAACCTTCTCTTCATTCTCGAATTCAGTTGATTTGCCATCTCTGAAATAGAAACTGATCTGTATAGTTTCTTAGGCTAAGAAATGATCAAATCAGTAACAAAAACAAAATAAATGATAATTTATCCTGATAATAAGATGCGGGATTTGTGTATTATAAAAACATTAATGTTGGGTGGATGGGGGTGCCATACAAATATCAATGTCAAGTCTCACCGAATGAAAGAAAGTGATAAACCTCTAGCATCTGTAATGTAAACTATTTATATATTTAAATAAAAATACAAATATTATGCTTCAATTTTCTGATACTGTTTACTTACCTTCTTTGCCCATCTTGTAGGATTATCTCCTAAGTAATGTTTCATCTTATTGTGGTTGGCTGTTTTCTTCTTTCTATATTGATTCTTCTGGAGTATGTAATTCTAATCGTTTTAACCACAACAAAAGAATCTTCATATGTCAGTTGTAGCTTTGGATAGGTTTCTGGCTTGGTCGGCTTAATGAGATACCTTACATTTCTCCTTCCTTATACTGATATTGTTGTAGCCACCGGTCACAGCTGTCTTTTTGCCTTTTCACTGATGTGCTTTTGTGCCACATAACACGCATGATGGATTCAATCCTGTAATCTGTCAACATATTCCCCGTAGGATGTTATTTCGCTACCATGGTATTATGGATTTGTATGAAACATTAGTTCAGCTTGAAGATGAACGTCCCCACCTAACATTAAAAGATCTGGAGTTAATCCAGTTGACTCACTTGGAGTGGCAAGATAAGCAGCATCAAGACATAAATTTAAATCCTATAATTTTCTTCACCTTTCAGATACGCTTTAATCATCCGAAGTAATATTCTGTTAAATCTGTCTGTCTACCATTGCAATTTGAATTTCTGGACGTGGTTTTTGTTGTCTTAATTCCCATATAATAATAATAATAATAATAATAATAATAATAATAATAATAATAATAATAATTATAATAATAATTAATATATATATATATATATATATATATATATATATATATATATATATATATATATATATATATATATATATATATATATTGGGTACCAATAACGTGCAACTACATCATTCTGTAACGTCTGAGCGCATGTTTCAGTAGTTTGATTCAGTATGGGAAACATTTCAACTCTTTGGTAAAATGATCTGTTACTACTAAAACATAACGGTTTCCTCTAGAGTTTTTAATCAGAGGCCTCAGTATGTTTACTGCGAACTTTTGAAGTGGAGTGCCAACTTGCATGTTCCTTAATGGTACACGTGGTGTTCTCTGCATGGGCTTTGTTGTGGTACACACATCACATTTCATTACCCAGTTATTAATGTTTTGTTTCATTTCAAACCAATAAAATTTTTGATGTGTCTTCCCCATGGTTTTCTTCATTCACATGTTACCACTCAGTACACAATTAAGCATCACCATCAAAACGTCTGTTCTTAGACATTATGTCAAAATCAACTTTAAAACGGTATTCCCTCCATTTTACTTATGATATTGCCTGTACTGTAACCCATTATGAAACAGTAAAGAATCCCATAAGTCCAGTAATGCCTTGCTGCTGGACTCTGCACTTTTGGCAGTTTGCATTCCACTCATACTCTTTACCCTTCTTTATTAACTATGTTATTGGCTTCACTAAATCTGCTTAATTCCTAACATTTTGTAGGTAATAACTTCCCATTCCAATTATCTGCTTTCTGTAACATTTGCAGGCGCTGAAAATTCTAAAATGTTAGCAATATTGTCTGGATCCGGTTGCACTCATCTCCTGAGATCACGTGCCCAAGAAAGGTACCCTCGTCACTTAACATTCGGCATTTTTCTTGTTTTAGTTTCAGCTCAGCAATCTCTAGTCGATTTATCACCATTTCAACGCTTGACATGCATTCTTCAAAGTTAGATCGAAACACTATAATATCATCTAGATAGATTAGACATGTATACCACTGTAATCCCTGAAGTGCAATTTCCATAATTCTCTGGAATGTGGACCATGAGTTAATTATCCCCATTGGCATTGCAATGAATTCATACAGCCTATATTTTATAACAAAAGCTTTTCTTGGGTACATCTTCCTTCACAGGTATCTGATGTGAGATCAAAAGTTTAAAATAAAGTTATTCCCCCTAGGACATCATGACAGTCTTGTGTACGTGGTATCGGAAATGCACCAGACTTTGTAACAGCATGCAGCTGCCGATAATCCACACAAGTCCTAATTTCCTAATTTTTCTATTCATTTTTCTAAGTAGCACAAGCGGAGAAGCCATGGTCACGTTGCATTTCTAATGATCTTCAGTTCGTTCATTTACTGGATGATTGTTTGCTCTTCTGTAGTAATGGCCAATAGGACATGTGGAGGGGATTTTTTAATAGTTGTCGCATTCCCAGTATTAATGACATGCACACCAAGTGTTGTTCAGTGACAATCAGTATTCTATTTCACAAATGAAATTATAATGTGTAATAACTGATTTTCACAAATTCAATTTTACAAAATATAAGAAGAATTATAAAGTTTAAAAGGATGTTGACTTTAAAGTCTTTATGGAAGGAAACTGCATTCATTCGTCTAAATTGGATTAGCAGAAACTTTTGTCAGCACTGGCCAAAAACTTGTTATATAAATCTGGCATATGTCCGGCGACCCTTAAATGAGGTGACGGTGGTTCTTTTATCTGACTTCATTCAAAATCAATATTGTGTTGTCTACGATTGATAAATTGACTTGATTCTCACACGTTTGTTTATTATAATTGTTCTTTTGCAAACTCATAATTAATCATTTATGTGCAGGTCACATAAGGAAAGTCGTGAATGTGGTAATTATTTTACCATTAATTAAGTTACAGATGTGTGATTATGTCTGGATTATGGCGTCAAACAAAAGTCTCTTCGGAAACCCTCGATGGTATTTAAACTAAAAAGTAAAGATAATTGTTGCACAAACACAATCTCGCAATAATTTCTTTATACTAACAGGCACATGAAAATCAGAGATAGCCTTCACCTCTGCATCAAACGGTTTGACATGACCATATCCCACAATATGTCATAGGAAAGTTACACAAGCACAGCAGAACTCACTTGCAGATAAATTGATTGTCAAATTAGCATGAGTGAGCCTTTCTAAGAATTTCTGAATCGTGGTTAGATGTCCTTTCCAGGTGTCGTTGTAGATAATTACGTCATCAATATAAGCACCTCAATTGTCTAGACCGGAAGTAATCATATTCATCAAGCGTTGAAATGTACTAGAAGAACCCTTCAACCCAAATGTCATTACTTTGTACTGGTAGAGGCAATCTGGAGTCACAAACGCCGAAATTTATTTCGATCTTTCCGTAGGTGGAATTTGCCAAAATCCTTTTAGAAGGTCAGATTTGGTGACAAACTTGGCATTTCCTATTTTATCAATGCAATCATTGATCCTTAGTAACGGAAATGAATCTGTTTTTGTCACGCTGATCAACTTACCATAATCAGCGCAAATACGGAAAGTTTTATCCGGTTTCGCAACAAGTATGTATTGTGAACTCCAATGATTTTTACTGGGCTCTACGAAGTCGTTCTCCAGCAAATACTCAATTTCCGTTTTCAAGTATTCCTATTTGAGAGGGTTCATCCTGTATGGGTGTTGTTTTACAGGTTTTGAATCAACGCTTTCAACGTCAAGAAAAATTTGTTTGTCCTCATAGGAATATCCGGAAACAAGTGCTCATATTTGAGTAATAACTGTTTACGTTCAGCAGTATCTAATTGAATTATTCACATAAATCCTCAGTGTGTGGGCCAGGTACCACTAAATTATTCGTTTTATTTTACTGGGCTATCTCTTTCACTATACAAGTACTCTTTTAATTTATTCAG
Source organism: Potamilus streckersoni (assembly GCA_016746295.1). NCBI lineage: Eukaryota > Metazoa > Mollusca > Bivalvia > Unionida > Unionidae > Potamilus > Potamilus streckersoni. The sequence continues at coordinate 381,090 of JAEAOA010001313.1, forward strand.
ACCTGAAAATTATAATTATAATTTAGCTCATTAGTTTTCTTTACTTTGTAATGGTTGCAAAATCTAAATTGAAGAAAGTTTTGAAGAATGAGCTCGAGAGAATGAACTCCATTACAATACTCAAATATTCTCTCAATTAACATTTTCTAAAACCATATTTTCACTTTTGACTTGAATTGCGGAATGCCACATTCAAGAGTAACATGCTGGGAAAGTTCAGACAGAAAATGTGACCTTTTATCTGATTGGACAGATATAGGAAGGCCAAATTGAGTAAAAGGCGTCATTAATGCTTTTACTATAGAATTCCTAAAAAAAACTGCCTCTGGGAATCTTGGTAACGCACACATAATAGTCAACAAATATTGGTTGTCTGACTAGGTCTTAGGTAAGGGATTAACACAGTCTACCATTATTCTGCAAAAAGGTTTGTCAAATGCAAGAATTGGTTGTAGATGAGCCTTAGTTATCTTCTTATTGGGTTTTTCTACCATTTGACAAGTATGACAATATCTACAAAATTTACAAACATCACTTTTGATTTTTGGCCAGTACAAGTGTGTCAAGATCTTGTTATAAGTTTTACTTATCCCTAAATAACCATTCAGATGGGTTTCATGGGCCAAACTAAGTAATTCCTGTCTGTAAGAATTTGGAACTACAATCTGACAGTTCATTGACTACTCGTCATTAACCGGTACCTTTGAAGGTTTCCATTTTCTCATAAGAATTCAACTTTTAATGATATAACAGAAAGGTACTTCAGTTGCTTCAAAAATGACGTGTCCTTTCCTCTTGCAATATTTTCACGTAGGGAGAGACAAGGAGTTTGAATCAAGTCTCTCAGAGGCTTGATTTATAGAATTTTTGCCATCCTGAGATTTTACTGAGAATGGCATAGTCGTAATAGGCTGAACTACCTTCCTAACAACAGTCTGAGACTTTAGTAACATTTATTGACCTTTCTAGGAAAGCATCATCTATTAAATTGTTGTGTTTTTCCCATGCAAAGTCGACATAGCTCTGGTCAGTTGGCTTTGTAGAAAATCTGAATATCTGTCGATAAGCCTCAGGGACCAACGCATAACCCTTCACAATACAGTCCCTAACAAAATCATAGTCAGCACTCTGTTCTAGATACAGTGAAAAATAAACATCACTAGCTTTACAGCAAAACTCATATCACTTTAAGAGTTTAGAAACTGTGTCCATGGTGACATTAGGATGTATCTTTACGAGCATAAGATTGAAACCTTAAAAACTGCTGAGTTTTGCGGTCGATGAGTACTCCTTAACTCATAAAGTTCCTGTTTTAGGCAAAACATTCAATCAGCAGTCACTCACGAAATACTTCTTCGTCTTAAATAAACAAACTTTGTTAAAAACATATTTATTACTGTAAAAATATCTCGAATCCGACAAAAATAGTCATTGCAATAAAATACAATGAAACAAAAATGAAATAAAAATAATTTTAAAACTTACACACAAGCAATTTAATCACATATACATATTTGATAAGTCCGACACCGAACTATCACTAGGTAATGTTAACTGAAATCTATTATTTATTGTTCAATAGTTCTCATCTCAATGTGAGAGGAGAGTGATTTTTGCAAGGATAAGGATTTTCGAAGATGGCTGCAGTAATTCAAAGAGTTGTTCTCGCTGACGTTGGCGAATCTACCTTTGTTATTATTACTGCCGGCATATTTCAACAAGGATTTAGAAGAATATATCCAATAAAACTGCAGAGTAAAGGAGTTAACAATTGCTTATCTCCTTGTTGCATATTCAAATTTTCAATGGCCCCTCCAATGACACAATAGAAAAATACGATTCGAATTCCAGGTACACGTTCTCCACACCACACTCACAGTGGTTGCTTTTGTAGCAGTTGAATATATGAACTCTGAGAAGATGGATTAGTGCTTAACGGCATGTTGGTGACTTCTACATCATTTATACTCAATGACATGTGTAGTTGCAATCCAAGAATCAAAACTTGGAGGGCATTCTCTCAGCGAGCTTTGACTTGCTATGATCGACGTTTTCCACATTACCTGTTCTTCGATCGAGAATATTGTCGTTAACGTTCATGTAGGCTACTTTTGTTGTCATTCCTTGTAGTTTAGACAAATCTAACGTTCTTGATTTAATAGTTCCTTGTTCATATATTCAATTCATAGAAAGGGGGATCATGCTCTCATACTATTACTATGACACGAAACAATTCTGTCGTCCAGATGGTTAAACAACCTTTGTGAAAAACGTTGTTTCTCGAATGCGAATCTAATATCTGTTGTTGTACATGTATGTTTTCCTAGTTGTCAACGTTCCAAACAATGGATGAAACAAAGTTACTTTGTGTTGAGGTATTAGGTCTTCTGAAGCACGTCCAATACTACAACGGTTCCATTGTTACTAAGCTTTGACAATATGTGGTAACGACCGCTCAGGCCGTCAAAGTGGTTAGAACGTCCACCTCGGATGCGAGAGTTCGCGGGTTCGAACACCGACCGACTCATAACAAAGACTTATACAAATTGTACTAACAGCTGCCACACTAGGCACTTAGCATTATGATTTTAGTGTTAGGGCTGGTCAGCCTGGTGTCTTGATGATATGACAGGGTAGGACATGATGCTAGACGGATCTGACAAGAAGTGCCAGTGCTAAACATCAATATAAAGTGCCACACTGCAGACATCATGGCACTATGACTTAATAACTGTTAAAGCTACTTTAAAAATCCAAATTACACACATACATAAGTGATAACACAAAGCGAAATATTTCTAACCACAATTATTCGACACGACATTAGATACAGCTACTAATTATTTTTTCATTGATGCTACTTTTGTCTGACTGATGGAAAATGTTTGTGGAATAAGTTTGTATAATGTATACCTTGATTGGTCTTGAAACCGTTGCAACATATCTTGCAGACGCAAACTTTTGAGTTTGCTTTTAGAGGCACAATGTCTCCCAAACTAGTGGTATCAACTAGATTGTAGTACATGCTGGGTAAATGAATATTCGCTTAGCTTGCCGTTTTTGCTGCTCCTCTTTAATTCAGCGAATGTTTCTCTCTGCTATCAAGTTGTGTTACTAGTCTGGTAACCTTTTGGATTGCGACGATGCTTGATGTGTTAGAGAAGCAACAGGAATGAGAGTAGTAGTTGCTTCTTTCGTTACTTTTTTCTTTACTTGTTTTGCTTCTGTCTTTCCTTCATTTTGTTTCTTCTGAAGAGGGTGTCGGCATAATGTGTTTACATTTTACTTATCTCTGAGTAGGCACAAATGTCGAATAATTACACGTGAGGTATTTAAACAGACGGGTTTTGAAACACTTCAAATTGCTTTGTATTTCTCCATTCTGCAGCTATGTGTTATGTTGCTTTAGTTTTTCTTCGCATTTCATACTATTGAAATCCTTAAAGCAGGATAAGATCTTCCTTCTAAAGCTTTCTGATGAAATAATTGAAAACCCTACAACAGTTGTCCATATCATTGAGATTGTTCTGTTTCTGACCAATCTATTTGATCCATCTATGATTGTAATTCTTGTAAATTTGACATCTCCTTTTAGACTACTTTTAACAAGTTTTATCAGCATGGGTTGAAATACTCCTGCCTGAGCAAATACTTATTAGAGATGAGTCTACTCCATTCTTTCAACATAATAGAAAACGCTTGTCTTAAGTCAGATTTGGCTAGCACCATCAATAACAGTTGAGAAGATGAAACAACGTGGATGGTTACATATTGAGATTTTCTCACGTATGTTCTTGCGGCAGAATATCTCTATCTTGAAGGAATTGTTATCGTTTTGGGATTTCGTCTTCCACTCTTTTGTTTTGCCTGCTCTCTGCTAGGTTTTTTATAGCTAAGGTAGTGAATCCAATTTTAACGATGAGCGAGTAATGACAAAAACATATTAATCTCCATATGGTTTCAAGATGAATTTGTTCGCCTTGAATGTTACAAAAGCTTCTTTATATTTTTCGTAGTAAACACTCTCTCTCCAAAAAGCTCACCCAAACAAAACAAAGAACAAAAACAAGAACAAACAAGCAATATTTTGTTCGATGATGAACGTGAAGGATGCCCGTAAGTAAGGTAATTCACATTCTAACAAGGTAAACCATCGTATCACATCTTAAAACTAGCTTCTAATAAAGGTGAACACATTTGTGCATTTGTTTCATAGATTGATGGCATACGAAACAATTTTTATAGTCGAAGGAGACTGAAATGAAGTCATATTGAATTCTGTTAGAAAGAAAATAAATGATTAATTTTAAAACTTTATTTAGCCAGATGAAAAAGAGGAAGTTTATGTTGATATGACATTGGTCTCCTCTTGAGAATAATCGAGAAACAAATTTGTAGGAAATCTTGATTAATATGGAGTGGTAGGTTTACAAACGACAAATACGTATATATGTTGTGTCTAAATGATATTGTCATCAGTATAATTTAGCCAATGTATTCCTAACAGTTTGGCCGAGACTTAAAACTTGATATTTATCCCATTGACTTTCAAACAACAGGACATAAAAGTTATTTGAGACCGATGGTGCCATGATACAGATTAGCACTTTCCGATTATACCGTACCCTTAGCTTTGTTGAAATATATTTTTAGCCATATAAGTAATAATACCATTACCATATTTATCTTTTCGTTGTAGTCAAATTATAATTTTGTCAACGTCTTCAACAAAAATGTCAGCGAATGTTAGAAGACAAGTTTGACTAATGTCAGACATGTCCCAGCATCCTTGCTTGGAATATGTATTCAAAATGAAAGGGATTCTCATTAAAGTTTGTCACGAAGCTGATTGGCACTCATTATACACGGAAACTACTGTTATTTCAACTACATTTACAGCTGAAATCACATTTTCCTTACTGCACTGAATTGACCCAATAAACACAACCATTGATAAGCAGCAAAGAAGACTTGGGTTAAATCAACAGAAAAAAACAACATAATTTATTTATTCTAGATCAACAGGAAACGTTTCTTTCATGTGCATCCATTCAATATATGACTCTAAATTTCAATTTCAAGTAGACCAAAACGAGATTTGTTTTCAAAACTATGTCGAGCACCTGATGAATTTCAAAGGTCGTTTGATAGTGCTATATGCATATTAATATTGTTGCCGTGTATTGATGAATCTACAGACGTGCATTGTTTTCAAATACATCATAAATTCAATTTGTTCTTTTTGTGGTGTATTCCTTTAATATTATGTCGTAGGTAGGAAATGGAAATGAGTATGTAATAAAAAGGTAATTTTACTTGTATGGGAAAATGTGAACTCGTCATTTTGGAGTAATACTTCACTTCCAAGGTTGTGCATTACTACTCCGAAATAACACCCCATTCGTATTGTCCCATACAAATGAAGTAATCTGTAAGTCTTGTGTAGTAAGTTTTAAATTGCAGTTGGCAATCCACTAAGTCTTGAACGCGACCACTGACTTTTATTACGATAGGTTGTAGCTTCTGGATGATAACTCTAATGATATTATACTTGCTAAGAATTAAACAGAAATTTTCATGTAACCAAAATGACTAATAGATTGAAAAATGTACTAGACCTGCTAAATCATTACTAGACATTTCCACAAAACAATGTCAGATATATATATATATATATATATATATATATATATATATATATATATATATATATATATATATATATATAATATATATATATATATATATATATATATATATATATATATATATATATATATATATATATATATATATATATATAATGAATATCAAAAAAATTATTTCTTAAATATCACAATCACTGACAACTCAAAGGTACAAATCCTGCTTTAGAAAGCCATCGAGGATGCTTGAAAACATTAGTAAAAGTTCACGAAAAACAATGATTGATTCTCCAGAAAATAACTATAAAAAGTAAAAGCTTAGTAAACATTATTTTTACAGATTTGTCTTCCAGAAAAAAAAACAACAAAAATAAAACAAAAACAGAAACAAACAAATCAAATAATACGAGAAAGGGACAAAGACTTCATTCACATAGGTCATTAGATGTCATAACTCTTCAGACTGATGACTTAAGGTGATGTCGATCGTGCTAAAAGTGATAGCAAGGCAATACCATCTCAAAACAGTACAGGTGTCATGCAACTTATGTCGGTTTTCACAACATATATAATCTATTCAAATAAATATGAATCTCCAATCTAATAGGCCATTAAAGAAAGCAGTAAATCTTAATAGGGATTTTGATGAACATGGCACTATAATGGCGTTTAACAACCTGAAAAATCAGGTTTGTAGTGTTTTTAGTTCCAGTTTCCACTGATTTTCCTACATCATTTTATTTGTTGAAAAATTTATATTGGTTTCTGGGTGTGTGACCAGATCTCACTCCATATATAAAAATATGTATTTACCAAAACTGCACTGTGTCAACATTAGATAACTGCTTACTATAATACCTGCATGAAATTTATTGGAAGATGATTTATCCTCTCAGAAATTGTGAGTACAACATTCGCTATGTCTTTAAATCAATGACGATTTACTAAATAGAGAGCATTTTTCAACGATCTTTCATTGTTAGCATTGCCACAGTGATGTGATATCTGTGTGATGAATCTGTTGCCAGGTTGTTCTAAGAGCCACATGTTTTAGTGGTTCTTGGTAACAAATTGCATAAATAAATTATGTAATTTTTAGAAAACATTAAGTGAATCTCACTTCAAAGATTACAGTTTGACATTCTTATTATCTCGGTTCATGACCCTTGTTGGTATTTTCAGGTAATTATTCCGAATCAAAGGGATGTCTTCCATCACATCCCTGCTTCACAAAAGCGTAATGAGTTCAATAGGCTTGTAATCCATCAATGACTCTTTTACCGCTAAAAACGTGATATGATTCGGAAAGCCATGTTGCACACAAAGGATCAGAGGAAAAGATGCCCCGTGCAAGGAAATAATTAATAAACCTACATCAGGGACGAGTAACAAGGACAGAAGTAAAGATAGCAACACTAATGGCGAGATGAGCACCAGGCCTAGCAACAATAATATACACATATATAAGCTAATTGTAGAATGAAGTATGAGGACTTTCCATTCCATTTAGAAAGATAAAGAGTACTCCAGATGTTGTGGTGATATGTGTTCGTCATGCCAGAGGATAAGATCATAGATCTCTCACTTTCTTAGAGAAATGTACATTTCCAGAATCCTTTCTGCCAAACACACTTCTTTATGACTGCATATTTCTTTGTTTTCCCCAGCAAATGCTTTAAAATATTTTCCCTTAAAATGAGTTTTATGGGTATAACATGTTTATGTGATATATAACGTGTTTTGTGGGTATAGTAGTGTTTTGATAATACTCATTTATTCTTGATTACATCTATGTTCAAATAAAAATGCTTTTGATTAGGTTCGCTCTATTTATGTCTTCTTTGGTAGTCTATGTTTTGTTAGTATTTTGTCTGAGGTGGGTTTGTTTTACGACCTTGCTTCAGGCAGTCATGTCATTACAACTGAAATTGTAAGAAGCAAATATAAAAGCTGATTATTGGTGGCTATAACCAGTAATGCTTGACATAAGACCACATACTTAATGATAAGGGTTACCATTAAGTCGAGCCATAGTAAGCCAAAGGGTCCCTAGAATTCACAATCAACAAAACTGGAAAAACAGAACAAAAACCACAACCGACTATGCGTCAAAGAGCATAAATCTTCGACTGCATAATTGAGCAGATCGAGGAGTGGGGTATGATAATCCCACTAGATTCAAAGGGCAGCCATTAGCACAAAAAAAGAACAGAAAAACCACCATAAGTGTTGCCCAAAGGAACAGTGTGGTGGTTGGCGAAGAAATCTACAAGAGACGTATTCCTCCAAACAGGACCCACCATTCGGCAACGTCAGCAGCATCATATCACTAGAAAAGTCACAGAACAGACCAGCCCATGCCAATTGGCCACTTGTGGCTTCCCCTCTTCCGGTCGACAGAGGTTTCACCTCAAATATGTTAAGGATTACACACTCAAAACCATAACAAAACGCATTATTTATTAAATGTTTAATTTTGGCTTGAAAGTCTTTTTCAGCAAAAACTAAAATACCGATGTAAAATGAAGCTTGAAATTTTTATTAAATTCGCCACAAAGCATATTGTCTTAGGAAAATGCGTGTATATTTACACGCAATTCCAGATTCAATTGTATAGTAAACTTTTAAGCGAGATCCTAGTTACAACCTTTGGCATACACACAATAGGTAGAGGAGAACGTTCCGAATTAGATATCTGGGCATCTTTTGACTTACAGCATGTCATTAGCACCTCAGAAACATTCCTGCCCACAATTTTGTTCTCCAGCCGGACTACACCTTCTTCTCCTTGTCCTTAAATGCTAGCATATTGTCTTAGGAAAATACATATACATTTTTTAAACGCAATTTCAGATTCAATAGCATAGTAAAATTTTAAAAAGACGCGAGATCCTAACTACAGCCTTTGGTATACACACAATAGGTAGATGAGAATGTTCCGAATTAGATATCTGGTCAACTTTTGACTTACACCACGTCATTAGCACTTCAGAAGCGTTCCTGTCCACGATTATGTTCTCCAGCCGACTACTCCTTCTCCTTGTCCATAAATGCTAGCATACCGTCTTAGGAAAATGCATGTACATTTTTTTTACACGCGATTCTAGATTCAATTGTATAGTAAAATTTTAAATAGATTAGCGAGATCCTAACTACAGCCTTTGGCATACCCACAATAGGTAGATGAGAATGTTCCGAATTAGATGTCTGGGCAACTTTTGACTTACAGTACGTCATTAGAACTTCAGAAACATTCCTGCCAACGATTATGTTCTCCAGCGGGACTACTCCTTCTTCTCCTTGTCCATAAATGCTAGCCAGTAATAGGCAGTGCACAAATAGCAAAGCTTAGGACAAGTACTTGCACGCTAGCTTGGGTGTTGTCTTGTGACTCATAATTCCTTACAAACAATAGACGATTAGATAAAGAATCTTGTGGTGCATGCATTAGGACGTAAGAGAGCATGACTCTTTCTCCCTCCCTAACCTCTTACAAAAGGCTAAATGACCGAATGTGACGATCAGTCAGTGAACATCGTGCCATTCATCACCTACTAGATAACAAGAACCAAAGGAATTCAAAACATGTAGCACAACGATGGCAAACAAATGCAAGCCATCGGCTTTATCGAACATGTAGAGCTCATCTTGTATCGGGTTCAAAAATTGAAGTTCAAGCACGACACAATATCAGGAAGTTAATAATTCATGACTTTCTTGAAACCTTTTATTTTATTACCAGGAAATATCGCAAGTGTTACTATCACTAGTACAATGATACGCTGCATAGAAATCTTTCTTGGGAATAACACGTTAACTGATGATGACCCCTCTGGATTGTAAGAGCAGAAGGTTTTATTTGCAATCGGATTATTATATTTTATACATCTGGAGTGGATTGTCATTAATATATTCTCCCTAGAAAGGGATTCAACTTACTTAGTATGTAATAATATAAGTGTAGTAGACATACATACTCAAAGTTAAATTTTTACATGTTGCACTAACTGGTATGTATCTATTCATAGAACTATATAAATGTTTTCATTGTTTTCAATTTATCTATTTCTTTTGACTGGCCTAAATTCATCACTTTTACCAACAAAAATATCTCCCACCCCGAATGAAATATTGATCACCTATGTTATTTAAAGACTGTGTCTTTCCTTTATGAACATATACATTTGTATTTGTTGTTTCGTCTACATTGGTAATAAATGAGACGAGGAAGAAGATCCATAACCTTGCTTTGCACATCTTTGAATCGGAGGCAGTTCGTACAAAGGACCAAATGGCAGCCAAGATGGAAACACCAATTACTATAACAAATATATATATATATATATATATATATATATATATATATATATATATTTATATATATATATATATATATATATATATATATATATATATATATATATATATATATATATATATATATATATGGACATACATCATTAACACGGGAAGTAAATCATATTAGCACAAAGAAGAAAGAAATAGTCATCGCCGCCCCTGCAGTTGTATTTTTGCTTCGAAGTTTTCGAAATGTACATGTATACTATGCATATTTTCAAATAAGGTAGGGTTATGTTTAAACCATATTTAACTCGCTGTCTGTAGTAAATGTCGAGCAATGTTCCTGAGACTTTCGAGTATGGGGTAAGACTATTTTAAAACTATTTCTGAGCTTTCACCTCTATAGCACCACGTTGCAATTTTGTGACCTTAATATAAATTTCTTCTATGCTTACATTCAGCTAAACTTTCTGATCGAAATTAGTGATTGGGCGTAAACATCCCTTACCGAACTGCTGTTTGACTGAATCTATAACGGATTTGCCTAGAGAGCTATGACCTATATTTTCACAGCAGAAAATGGTCGGACTTCTTGTTCGACATTCCACTTATGCAAAGACGTTTAAGAGTGTATTTGCAGTAGTATAAGGAAATGAGAGTTTTGGCTCACTTCATTTTTTTACCCTCCAAACAAGTATAAATTAAATGAAGGTTTCCCAAAACAGGGAAATGAGGGTTTTGGCCCACCCACCCCCTCCCACACCTATTAGAACGTTTCAGTTAACAAGGTGGAAATTAAATTAGCATTAGAATGAAAATGATATTATTTTATATCTCGTTACCAATGATTAATGTTTCAACTGTTGATATTAAAAATATTTCATTATCACGATTATAGATACTAAATTTTACTTTACCGCTCACGCAGCGACGGGACTCAAACAAATCTTTTATTTTTGGTTTGTTCAGAGGATATTTTTTGTCGATAAAATATACCTTTGACCGATCGAGATCAATTGTGAGTTTAGTATATTTTGCTGGCTAATGGGGCTGTGAAAGTTTTTACATTCCGCTAGCAACTTTTGATACATTGTTCGAGATAATTGAAATACACGCTGTTATCAGATCTGATGAGCGAAAGTTTTAACTTGTCACGTGTTCCATTAAAACATATACCTGATGTTTCATTATTAAATTCAACTGTCAATTGTTTACCGTCCATCATTAAATATTTAATGTTACTATTGTAGCTATTTGTCATTATCAAATTTTCAAACATTATTTTATCAGTTTAGATAAAATTTCAGTTGGAAAAGATAATGTCGAGTATAGATCTATCATCATGACAATACCCAAGGGCAAATGTATCTACCCCATTTTCACAATAGCGTTTGTCATCAAAATTATACAATCCACGTTTGATAATAACATCTGTTTCGAGTTTATGATGATTAGTTCGAATTGCCATAGCTCTCATAAAACTAACACCACCATCAAGCGCATACCTGTAGTCATCAAATTTCATAAACTTTTTAACAAAATCACGAGGCAGACCTTTTGCTTTTTTCGTTATTTTATTATTATCTAGCAATACGGCATACATTTTGCTGCGTAATCCGATAAAGTATTTGATAGCGCTCGAGTTCATTTCATCTTTAAACTTACCAATAACCTTTTTATTTGTGTCGTCATGAAATTTACTGTCACGTGGATAATCGGAAAGATCAAACAGATGTCGATTATTGTACATGTCCTGATAGATGTCCTCGCATTCGATTTCATATACGAGCGAATCAGTATCAGTAAACAATAATCTACTAGCCGGCCACTGATTTTTAACAAAGGTGTAATGAAAATCGTACATCAGCCACTTTGATAAATCTAACACGGCAGCTCCAACATAGATTGGCTTGTTTAGTTTTAGATTTGTTTTTCTTCTTTGTATCGCAACAAGATTTTCATTAAATATTTTCATGCTCACAAAATCATCGTCTGACAGAAGTTTGTTTCTGCGATTGACATCATTAACTATTTCAATATTTACGCATTTCCTAATATTCTCCATCGTCTTACCAAAAACGGAATTGTTCATCAGTTTAAAAAAGTTTTTCTTAAACTCTGTTTTTGCTGCAGCCCTTTTTGAAGTGCTTGAGTTAATATAACCTCTCATCCACGGCGACTGATTAAATTTTAGTACACGATGAACTTTTCTCAACACAAGACCAGCATCGACTGCTTGTTTTAAAACTTTGTAATGCAAAACGTAATTTTTCTTATCAAGTAAATTTGGTACTAGTTTCTTGACCATGGAATGTTGCCTTTGTGATGCTAACGCTTGTTGTTCTTTTGATAACAAACTATAATCTATGACCATCGATTCCGCACAGAAAGGGTAATCATTATGTAATTTGTGTAGCGAATTTGGATAATCAAGATCAACTTCAACGAAATAGGAAACATCATCGGGTATCTTTTTTTCTGTCTCTGATAGAAATCGATCAACCGTGATCCAATGAAATCCGCTAAAAGGCATTGGTTCTGCCATCGAACCACCGTAAAGATTATTACAATCTAGATGAATTATATACTTCGAAGGAAGGTCAGGGTTATACTGTTTCAGGTATTTGTTGTTTGCTTCAGCATATTTTTTTGTTATCACGCTAATACCACCTCGGATACCTTTTTCGATAAAATTGAACATATCAACATCAGTCAGTAATTCTAACCTTACCTTACTAAACTTTAGCAAAGCATCCCATGACAACCCAGGGGCAGAATAATACCAGCAAGGATCTAGTCCATAATTATTATAACTCACTTCACGAAAACTTTCAAAAACATCTGCTAATAATAACACGTCAGTTTTCAGGTATAAATCATGATAATCACAATCAAACTCTTTCCAGATATCTTGTGCATACCTGTACTCATCATCAGTTATATTTTCATTTTTAAGTTGTGAGTAAAATTTGTCTTTGTCAGGTAAAGATATTTCATCAAATTTACTCCAGTCGTCGAGGTATTCGTATGGAAAAACTCCTTTTTTAGCTAGTAGATTAAATTTATCTCCAAAACAGTCTCTTAGGTTATCAAATTTACTACAACCTTTCACTAGCTCATCTAACGAGGCTGCCATAAACTGCAGGCTGTCAATAAAACGCAATTTACCTAGCGTAACTGACATGTACTTTTCAAAATTATTTGGGATGCATTTGATGATGTTATCGAGTTTTAGATGAGATTTTATATCAGGATCACCAAAAGCTTCTACTATAATATGGCTATCATATCCTCGAAAATTGTGAAGAATAACCGGAATTAAAATCTGGAGCATGAAATTTTAAATTACACTGATTATGAGCCGCTTCACGATACTGTCCAGTCAAATGACAATGGTCATGTACTTTTTTGTCATCGTCAAAAGCTTTTTCACAAATATAACAAATTTCTGCTTGCTCGTGATCGGATTCTTGTTGAGGTGTTAATTTTAACATTGGCGTTACTTTTTTCAAACGATAAGTAATATTATCAACTTCGTTAATCAACTGCTTGAGAAGCCAAACAGCTGGATTTTTACCTCGATATAATTTGATCGGTTTAGATAATCTCGAATCAGTACAACAAACTACCTTATACGCTACTCCACACGGAACATGATTTTGAACTTTTCTTGTACTCGTTTGATTAGGATTATTTTCTACGCCAAGTACAGGTTGAAGTAAACACTCAAAATCAGCGTATATAACGAAAGGAATTTTTAGTTTATGATTATGATGGACAAACTGTAACACACTATCTCCCTTAGATGGCATTGTTATTCTTTGCACATCACTACAGTACTGCAAATGCTTTTGTAATGTTTCATTGTTAGTACAACCATGCAAGCAGCGGTAACAAAAGAACTTTTTGTTCCTATTTTTACTGTACTGTTTACCAACTAGTCCGTTAAAGTTTTTAATCCAAACGTAATGATTTTTGTAGTACAGTAAATTTATAGTCGATTGTGAAGCTCTTTCTGAAATATATCTCGGGTATACATCCTCTTTTTCATCTAGTCCGAAAACGTTAATTGAAACATTATTTTGCTTTTCAAATTTTGGTATTTGATTTTCTGCCACAGGAAAGTTAATATCTTTAAAATTTAATCTAGACACGTGACTGATATATTTTTCAACACGAGTAGCGTTTTTTTTTCTGCTGGAAATAGTGCGGAAAGAACAGCCCATTGGAAACATTTATTATCTACGTTTTTGATGTTTATACATCTTTTACTTTTTATTTTTGGTGGCAGGTCGACGTATGAACTACCTCGTAATACATTATATTTCATCGTGTGAAACAATATTCCTTTGATCATTTCAAACTTCCAACCCGAACCTAATTGAGCGAATTCCTCTATTTTTTCCAGATTTCTTGGTGTATTTCATCAGATAGTGATAACAGATCAGTCCCAAGCAAAGCACGTCTTGATTTTGCGTTAATATAAGGTTCTGCAATTTCCTTGTTAGTTGATTCTTCCGTTATAACTAACTTTGAAAATATAACATGATATTGCACAAATAATCTAATACTTTTGTGTTTTTCGAGCTCACGTTTTACAGTTGTCTGTAGTAGGTGGTAAAGATTCGTTGCATTAAAATTTACTAAAACAATTTGATTATCAAACTGATAACTATTATCAAAACCTGCAAAAGCAGTCGCTATTTTATTAGGTTCTCCCATAAGGCTTTTCTTAGCTATATCACGTAATTTTAACATTATTATATTATAATGTAATATCTAATTAATATTTTTTTCACACTGCGCATGCGCTAAAAATCAATTGAAGAAAAAAATCTCCTATAATATAATGACAACAAATCTAACAAACACATGTGAGCAAGAAACATATCAAGTTCACCCAAAGTATAACTTTACCTCACACTGCGCATGCGCTAAAAATCAATTGAAGATAAAAAAAATCGCCTATAATATAATGACAGTAAATCTGACAAGCGCACGTGAGCAAGAGATTTATCATGTTCACCCAAAGTATAACTTATACGCTGGAAATGTATTAGGTTCGGTTATTAACATCAAAACTAGAATATCTGTTGGTAAATTAACGTCAGCGGATTATAATATTAGTGTAAAGGGAGATAATGCTGAGAGGATTGCAATGTTTAGAAAAGATTTTATTTACACGTTGTTCTACGATGATATTCCAGAGGGACAGCGTGTATATCATTATAACGGTAAAGTCACTGATGACAACATTGAAAACTTATCCTTACAAGATGAGTTTCAGCCGCATCCGGTCTTTGATTTATACGAGGCTAACGATTGTGGTATTATTAGAAACAGAAAAACTAAAAAAGTTCTTGGTACTATGAACAATATGGGATATATCAGGGTAATTGTTAGAGGAACACTAACAGATTTTGTTCATTATCTTGGTCATAGGTTTGTTTACAAGGTGTTCAACGGATCTATACCCAATGGTCTTGTTATTAATCACATCAATAACGTAAAAACTGATAATCGATTGAGAAATCTGGAGCTAGTGACGCAACAGGAAAATGTGAGAAAAGGACGAGGTGGTGGTATTAATTTTAGATGTCCAATAAAACCTGTTATTTCAAAAAACCTCGAAACGGATGAGGAGATTGAATTTAAATCGATTACAGCTGCGGCGAAATATTATAAGATAAATTCCAGAACAATAAAATTTATAGCCGATGGAGTAACAAAATCAGCTTTTTCAAGAGAATACGATGCTAGGATTGGTTTTAGATATGATGATCAATAATATTTTGTAATTCGGTTTTAGTCAAGCAATGATGAGCAAATGCTATGATATCATCGTGATTAAATTTTAGCGTCGTTACTGCACTTTCATTAATTTTATTTTTTTCTGCTTCTGTTAGTAATATTTTATGAGAATCACCTTGCATTACAATAACATCAACACTATAACCCAACAAACATTTTCTTACCGCTTCGGCTAGTTCGTTGTAATTTACTATATTAACTTTTTGGTGATATTTTATCTCATCAGTCATCTTATAATAATAAATTAGATAAAAATATATTATAATAATGGACTTGATGAAACGACTTGCTGAACTCTACGAAGAAGATACTAGCGACAAAGTCACCAGCGATAAGGTCACATTTTCCAAAGATTTTATAGACAAATCTATTGGTTATAGTGAAGATGATATTTTGTATAACAATGAATCTGATGATGATGGTGAAATAGTCACTGTTGCTGACAGATCAAATTACAGCAGATCAACAATAAAACGGTATAATGTCAAGTATCACATTGCTAAACAAATAATAAAATTTAATTTTACCGTTGCCGAACAACAACTGTTTTGGCAGCTAATCAAACCTTTCTTAAACATCAGGATTCCAGGCCGACAGAAAAATATCAAATTCGATTTCATATTCGTTAAAATTTTTAATCTAATGACGATCTCTAACGATCGTAAGCAGTATCTAATATCGTTATGTAAACCAGTAAAATGTAAATCTGTCAAACAAAAGTATGAGTTAATTTATAATAGCATTATATCATAATTTGTTTGGTTGGGATCCAACTGTTAAATTTATCGCTATACCCACGCCATTTGACTAAACTTTTATCCCCTTTTTTCTAATCACTTTCTCGATAACAAAAACATCCTGCTCAGTTTTCTGTAGTTCTTGTTCATAAAAACTACCTACAATCGGTTCTCCTGCCAGATCTTTTAAAACATACGTTACAGGTACTGTTAAAAGTACCTTATCAACTACAAATAGTTCTTCGCTCCAGTTGGGAGAAAATCCTTTTGCAAATACCTTTATCATCAAAGAAATTCTAACTTTATCACCAGCCTTAAATTTATGTCTGCGGTACATGTTTTCATTTGCTAATATCGGATTTTTAACAGCTTTTTTAGGTGTCATTTTGTTGGTTCGATGTTCCGTGTTATTATATTCACCTACAATTTGAGAAAGGTCATCGATGTACCTGTTGGTGTTTTTAGCTGTCATATGTTTGTGTAATTTCTCGTTTAGCGTGCGATTAAATCTCTCAACAACAACGCTTTTGCCCTCGTTTCCTGTAACATACCTTTTTATATTATTTTGTTCTAGAAACTGTTCAAACTTTTTGTTAGAAAATTCGGATCCATGATCAGTCCAGATTTTATTTGGTTTTCTTTCTACACTCGTTATTATTTGTCTTAGCGCATCAGTCATTGAAGTCCCTGTCTTATCCGAAACAGGTACACTGAAAGCGTATTTGCTAAAAACATCTATAATATTAAACAAATAACTTTTTGGAGCGCCATCAGCGCCAAAAATTAAACTGAGCCAGATTAGATACATCCACCAAATCTATTGCCCAGATATCATCTACACCATTAGCGACAACTTTACGTCGTGGGAATTTTTTTTTTAGGTCTGTGCAGCTCGACTGCAAGACCATCGTATACTTTTTTCCGAGTCCAAGTTTATATTTTGCTCCAATCATTCCCTGAACAAATTTTCTATCAAAACGTTCTCGTAGATTTGTTGGCTTCATATCACGTAATTCGTCTAACATTACTTTATCACAATATAATTTTGAGTTTTCATGATCACGATAACAGATATCGTGACGCATTGCTATTGCATCCACTTGATTGTAAGGCTCTTGTCCTGGCAAAGGATTGTCGTTTTCATCTAGTTGTTGATCTAGTGGATTCCAAGGACCACTGTACCGATGACCTGGCAAAGTCCAACCGCCTTTTGATTTTGGCAATTTTCCAATAATTTTATGTATATCTATACCTGACCCTATTATTTCTCTGTTGTTACAACATTGACAGTATGCGACAATTTTATTTTGTTCAAGACACAAAACTCTGTCAGAATCACAGTTGCATATCATTCTATATTTCTAGTCGTCGACTAAAATAATATCAGGATAACCAGATCCTAGCGAATTTTTCGCTGGCGACATCTCTGAGGATACTGTCGCTGGGGACACTTTCTTTAAAAACATATTTTTTCTTTTTCCACAGACTGCACAAAAACTTTTTAATATTATCCTGTTGTTTTTTGTTTTTTCTGTTGTTTCATTAATATTTTCGGTTTTAGTTCTACACTTGAGACAGTATGTTGACATTATTATACTTGTAAGTTTAGATAAACTTAATTGCGATCTCATCATTAGCGTGAGAAGGATGCTTGTCAAACTGTAAAATAAATTTTAAAAAGTTAAGATTTCTGCCCATCTGTTGGATAAACATAATACAATAATATCCACAAGCAGACGTTCCAACAGGTTGGAGTTGATTTGATGAATAATATATCTTGTTAAATTTTTTGTTCATATACTTTTTTATTACATCGCTTGGAGGAAGTCCAAACGAGTCGAAATAATTATTATTATAAACTGCTACCCAATGCGTGCCGGATCCGTCATTAAAATCTTGTATATTAATAACACACGAACTTACAGCTGATGGTGATTTTATTGCTGCGAGCTCATCTTTAGAATAAACTCCGTGAAATCCAGGAACCGCTTTTAACTTATCAATGATATCAAAATTACTCAACGGGGTCGACGAGTTCCTGGTAATGTTAGACCACGTCCGATTCCTAAGAGATTTGGCAGCAGACTTCCCGCTAGTCCCGCCAAAAGTGGAGCGAACGGAATAAATCCTCCTTGTTTTGGTTGATTGCATATGCATTTGCATTTTGGTGTTGGCGATTTTGTTTTTGTTGTTTTCTTTTTTTTTTGTTGTTGGTGATTTCTTTTTCTTTTGTGGCATTATAATATATTATTTACATAAAATTTACAATTTTTTATTCCACTTCCACGAATGATACCATTACCTGCGACTGCTTTCTTCGTTGCGCCAGATATTGCTCCAGACGCTGCTGCTAGTCCTAATGTTCCCAACACCGGCAAAAGTTTAGGTTTTATTGTGCTAGCTAATACTGATAATGCTGGACCAAGAAAACCACCTTCTTTTGCCATCGCTGTCATTTGTGCAGCACTCAAATTTAAAACAAAAGTTTTTTTACGATCATACTTCTTTACTTGATTTTTTGTTAGCATTAATTTTGTTAAAACACCATCAGAAATATTAGGATTGATTTTTAATGATACCTGTTCTCGCTTTGCAATAGCAGCTACTAATTTTTTACTTGGCCATCAGTCAAATACACTTCTTTTACAATATACCTTGCCATTTTATATAACAACTGTAGATTAAACTTGAACTGTCATTTTACCTCCAATAGAATCTACTGTGATAAATCTATCACTAATCACTAATGCGTATACGTATAACGGCGCCACTGGAACCGCCCCAAGTGTCCAGGTAATTTCAATATCCGCTGTGCTGTCTACAGCTCGCTCGTTATGTTTACTAACATCAAAATGAAATATAGGATAAAGCGTACGAAATTCCTCTGCTGATATTTGAGTTCCATCTTCAACATCTTGATATTTTTGTATTGCGTCAAGTAGGTACATGTACGGTCGAGAAATATTTTTATTAGTATCATCAGCAAAATTGCACTCGATAGCTCGTTCTGGATATTGCTTTGAATTTAATCTAGCATATATTCGTCTGACATCAGAGTGATCAAATATTGCATTATTTTGTTGTTGGTTACCTCGTCGGGCTTGCTGTTGAAATACGACAAAGATATTTCTCGGCAGTTGTTCGCTTGATGTTGTTGTGACCCTCCATGTGTAGTCAGTAGTATTTGGAACCGCTGTCTGATATACCTTATGCTGCTTAAAATAAATTCTGTTTGTATGTTTATCAAGCGTATTATTTAGTTCTGACATTTTAGTGATTGATGGTGTTATACGTGGCATCCACAAAGCAAGTTTGTTTATGATAAACTGTACATTAACCCCTCCAGATCTAAACAAGCAATCGTTTTGGTCTGCTCGATCTAAAATAAGAGTATGTTTTACTCCGCGAAATACTTTATCATGATCGCGACAAAAGCCGAAAATTGTGCTTAGCGGAAGCATCATTGTAATTTGACGTGATCCTGCTGCAAGTTTTCTTCGCCTAGCAAAGCCTTCGTTATAACGTGGATTTCTCACGTCAAGTGTGTTAAGAAGTAAATTTAACATCGCAGTACCGTTTGCATCTGCAGCTGGTGGTGTTATATTTAGATTATTAAAAGCTGCTATAAGAGAAACTCTTGTAGCGTCTGCATTAACAGCTGCACCTGGTGCGTCAATACCTAGCACGTCTGCATTAGCAATGAGAAAATCTGTCACAATTCCAGCATTTGCATCAGCATTAGTTCCGTGTACTATAGCGCCTCTCTTTAGAAATTCTGTTGATTCAGCTATACCCCGTCCAGTATCTTTAAACCACATCATATTAGTTGCAGTTGATCTCGAGTAATCGTCGGAAAACGAAATAATATTTAAAATTGTACTTGCAACTTGTAGATGACCTGAAATATCTTCTATAGTTTGATTGGCTAGTTGATATCTAGCACTTTTGAATAAACACCAGCCGTTATTTATAAGAGCTACTTCTGTTCCAACTGCAATTGCAGCAGGTGGATTGGCTACTGTCATAATCTGACCACGAACTTCTAACATAGCCTTATGTGGTAGTAGAAATACATCTTCGTCTCTGGTGTTAAAGGTTCTAATACCAGTTTTATTTGGTTCGTTAGAATTTTCATCAAGGTACTCAACAAACTCGAATTCTGTCACATCGTTGTCGATGTCATAAGTTTCTGTTAACTCGGGATAATTTTTAACAGACATTTTATTTTATTAGATTATATAAAATTTTATTGCGGCACTGTTACTTTAGATATTAATTTTTGTATGATCTGCTCGCCCTTTGGTGATAATAATATTTTTGTTGTTGTTATCATAGAATTTTGAGTTTCTTTTGTTGGAGCGATTTCTGAGATAGCTTGTTTTATTTTAGATGCAGTCGGTGGATCTCCTTTTATTTTATTAGCTATTTTTTGTCCCACCTCAGTCCCAGCGGCAGATGCAGCCCCAGTTGCAAAAGCTTTACCAGCGTCAATAGCAATTGGTGCAACTTTACGTGCTATACCCGGAATATTTTCAATAACTTTAGTGAATATATTTCCAAAAAATCCTCCTACTATTTTTCTTCGATAAACTTTTTTTCTTTGTTTCATTATATTTGATGTTGCATAATTTTTACTTTTGCTCACGTAGATGTAAATAATAAGTTACAACTTCATTATTCAATTCCAACTGTTTTCCTGATTGATCTGTCAACTGCATCCTTATACTTGATATTTGATCTTCCACATTTAAAGGATAATAGATAATATCTCGTGGAGTTATTTGCATGAGAGAACCTGGCGGGACTTCGGGTGAGAAACTGTAAATCGTATGACCTTTGCTACCTTTTGATGTATAAGAGCCAGAAGCAATAGAGCAGTTTACTAATATCATATTTACTTCTGTTATATTTACTGACAGTTCACTGTCATATGTAATAGGCTGATTAAGTGCACTATAATCTAATTTAGTAATCCTAACAGTTGTCTAATACCTCTGTCTTTTGATCCAAGATTGATTAACATATTTTTCAAAGTCATCCTAACTCGTAATGTGCTATAATTAGCAGCTAATCCAAAATCATCAGCCACACCGTCAGCTTTTGTTATGAGCTCTTTGATCGTCTTGTTTAGATCTTCAATATTATAAGCTCCTTGTGGAACTTTTATTTTTTTGTTGTAGATATTGAAGTACTTGTAAACGAAGTAAACCACATTTCATCATTAACATCAGTTTTCACGTTAGGTATAGCATTCCAGCAAGTACAAGAAATTAATCCAATTTCATATTGTTGTGCAGGATCTAGTTCTATAGGCGGAATAAAATTTACTGAAAAGTTTGCGCTATCTTCTGCAGACTCGCTAGAGTTTAGTAATAATATTGTTTGCATTCCTTTTATATTATATCATTTTATAAAATTAAGTCGCCGCGATTAAGTCGCGGTGTAAAATTTCGTATTCGTCAGATGTTAATAATTCACTCGATCTTAGATGATCAAGTATGTCAATAATTTCATTATCAAGTTCAACACTATCATTCCCAGCTTCCTTTGATGATATTAATAACATTATTCTACCTATCATTTCAGTAGTTGAAGTAAATACCTTTACACTAGTTCCTGTTCTTACTCTACTTTTTGTATACGAGATTTATCAAAAGTAAAAAATTTCCTTCTAAAACTCCACCCACTACCAAAAGGTTTTGCTCTGCTATTTTCTGCTGTTTTTTTAAACGTGAGAGCAATGACACCGTTTCTCATTCTATCATAAAGTGGAAGCATATCATCAATTTTTATAACCGTTTTTGTTTCATCTTTAGCAGTAACTCCGTCATTAAATATTACATCTAATCTATCGAGTAATTCTTGATATTCTACATCAGTCCACTTGTTTATATTATTAATATCTATTATATTTTTTTTGTTTAAAAAATCATCATATTCACTACCTTTTATCTCATCATTTGCTCTTTTTGTAAAATGAAGTCTTTGATCTCCAACTTCCATAAACTTTACAGTAAGATCACCGACTCTTTGTTGCTCCTCTTTGATATCTTTTATTTCTCCTGATAAACTTGTTATAATATTTGTTATTCCTTGCGTTGTTAACTCTGCTAATCTTCGCTCAAGTTCCAGCGGATTGTTTATCAATCGATCTGTTTCAGCTTGTCTAACCGCAGGATCAGCTATATTTGCTGTAAGTGCCACAATCAGTTTTCTTTTTTCTTCATCAGATCTAGTAACAAGTTTTGCAGCAGCTGCTTCTTGTTGTTCTCTAACAATACCAACCAAACCTTTTTCCTGCAGTTGTTTAAGTTCTTCTTCTGACAGTGGTTTAGTTTCAGGTTGTTTACCTAATAATGCTTCAGTAACCGGCTTGAAAATTGTAGCTGTTGTTTCTGTAGCAGTTACTTGCCCACGTCGTGCTTCTTGTACTTTTTGCTTAAGCGATGCCTGAGATTGAGCAAGTTTTTTTTTTTAGATCTTCTATGTGTTGTCTGTATCTTGCTCGTTTGTCCATTATTATAATTATAAATTTTATAAAATTGAAATGCTTTACTGTAAGTAACTGTTAATACAACAGCGAAACATTTTAGTTGGATCATTTGTAAGTTTATCAAACAAGAAAAAGTTAAATTTATCTTTTGTAGCATTACGGTAAAGTTCAATAAACTTATCTTTTGTCACGCCACCGCATTGCTCGCTTGCAATATTTCTAACGTCAACATTATCCAGTCCTGGAAATAAAATAAAACAACCCGTATTTCGCCTAATAAACCTGTCAACATTATAAAATCCTTGAGCGAGATAAACAGAATTACACTGTTTGTTACGTGACAGTGAGAAATATGATCTTATTTTGTTCATCTCCATGTTATTTAGCGGAATATCATCAAAAACTACTATCTTATGTTCATCTGCATCAAGTTGATTGACTGGAATAAGATCTTCTGGCTGCCTAATTATAAAAAAAAATCTTCGCCAGCTTTAAGATCATCACGAAGCTTGTCATTATACTCACTTAATAACTCATACTTATCTTGCTGTGGATTGATTGTGTAAATATAAACTCTATCGTAGTTAAAATTATCACAAAGAAGTAAGTTCATAAGTAAATTTGTTTTCCCCGATGCAGTTCGCCCATCAATAAGATAATGACAATCAGGAAGTTCATTGTTATGTTTGTGCTTCACTAGTCTCTCTGTATCAAAGTTTAGTATCAATGATTTTGCCATTTTGTATAATATTAAACTAGTGTTGATAATTTTATCTAGGATAGTAAATAATGAGCTACTATAAAAAAATTTGGAACACTATTAAAAGATTTATCCACAAAAGGTTATCAAGGTGACTTATCCAAATATGCAACTCTTGATCAGCTTAAAAATGAAATCAATAATTTACTAAATATTGCCAGCGTTGATCCAGATGAAGTTGTCATTTTCCAAGACAAAGAAGGACGATTAAAGACGAGTAATGTAAAACTGTCAGATGTAGTTGTACGAAATCCAAGTGGGAATATTGTTATGAAACAAAACAAGATTACAGATCTTGGAAACCCAACTGAGGACGGGGATGCTGTCACTAAAAATACGTCAATGATCAGGATGTTTCAATCAGTAATGAAATCACAGCACTCAAAAATGAGTATCTTAGTCATGTAAATACATTTTTAAGTTTTCGCAGAAACATAAACAGAATTAGAGATGAATTTTTGGAAATACATCAATTGTTGACATTACACTCGCTAATATTAACACAAAACTCAATGATATTAACACAAAACTTAATAATATTATTAGTAAAATTCCTAATATTGCTGAGGAAACGAGTATCATTCGTCACAAACAGATTAAAAATATTGTGTATACTATTGCATATGGTTATAGTGGATGGACACCACAAAACAAATCTATCAAACACACTGCAGAAGTTACTGGTTTGTATAGATTGTCAGTGTTTAGCACTGTAAAGTTTAAAATAATTACTAAATCATGGCGTCATTCATATGTTGATGACTTATCTGGAATGTTATCTGTAATATTAAACAAAAATTCTGGGGAAGAATTTGTACTTGAACCAACTGATAAAAATTTTATAGGTCCTTATCGGTGGTGTTTGGAATTTGTAACTGATTTATCATAACTATATAAACAAATATTATAATGAAAAAAAGTATAGTTGATTTTAATCATATTTCAAAAGATATTTCAGAACAGGATGTGGACGCACTAAGACAATACAACAAATATTATCACAAAAAAACATTGGTGCGTTAAAAAATGTTAAAAATACTATAACAAGATCCTTCGAGTAATATCATATCTACCATTGTTAATGACCAGTTCCGGTATAATTTCAAGTGGGATATCGTTAAATCCTTTTTTGTTAATTATATCTGGTGTTGGTGTTTCACTTACAGCGGCTTGTAAAAAAGTAGAACCAAGACTTTTGATAAAAAAGCATGGATGTTTAACATCAATTAAAACTTACAAGAAACTACTTGATCAGATCCGGTCCTACCTACGAGGAGTCAAATATAATATGGATGATTTATTACGTGAATTTCGTATTATTGATAATATGTTAACAGATATTCTACCAATTAGGGTTAGCAAGTATGAAAAAAAATATCAAAACAAATATGAGTAACGTAAAATTTTATCTAAACTTAAGATATAACATAACTAAAATAATATCATTTTCATTCTAATGCTAGTTTAATTTCCGCCTTGATAACTGAAACGTTCTAATAGGTGTGGGAGGGGGGTGGGTGGGCCAAAACCCTCATTTCCCTGTTTTGGGAAACCCTCATTTAATTTATACTTGTTTGGAGGGTAAAAAAAATGAAGTGAGCCAAAATCCTCATTTTCTTATACTACTTTTGCCACTAAACATCGATCCCACTAATTCGAGTTGAATTGAAGAATATAATCACCGCGTCTCCTTGTGGTTATGAATGAAAAATGTATGTTTATTTTCTTCTGATAATCCAAATGAAATGACGAAAAAAAACAACCGATTTTTTCTATAAAGCAGTAGGATATTGGCTCAATCAAACAGAAATCACCAGATTTATAGAATGTACATAGACACAGTCTTCTTGTATACGTTCCCTGCTTTGCTTAGCTTAACTTAATCTGTGCAAGCACGTTTCCCTAAGAATGTACAGCTAAATGGGTTGTTGACTAAATAAAAAGAAGACTAGAAAATGAAAACTATGCACTAGTAGAATTTAACATTTTCTAAATCTTCTTATTATCCTTCAATTTTTACTATAAGAATAACCGGTATAGAATCAAATATCCGGGATATAATCTGCGTTACATATGTACACAAAGTAAAAATAGATGTCGCTTTGGCTTGTAGACTTTTAGGGAATTATACAACGTTTTCAGTTTCCGCAACTAGTCTATACAAGCTGGTTGTATTTATAGTTTTAGCACATGTGAAGATAGAAATTTAGAGGTTTACAAACACAACGTTTTTGTGTTTATTTGTTTGTCGTAACTATGTTTTGTATTTGCCTTTGAAAAAGACTCATTAAGAGTCGAAAGCGCTTAGGCTAGTTAGTTACTAGTTTCGTACTGTTCGTCGTCAGTTTATTGCATCTATTTTAATTAATCCCTGACAAACGTGATCCCTTGGTGGTTCCAGTACGCTTGAGAGGGTTGTTATTCGCCATATGATTTGTGTTCTTTATATATATATATATATATATATATATATATATATATATATATATATATATATATATATATATATATATATATATATATATTGTAATACAAACAATACTATCATACAGGTTAGAGAAATTAAATTCGTACTCTACGGAGTTTCGAAACCAGGTCCGCGAGAAAATGGCACCCATCGCCTTGCCTGCACGCACCAGCCCATATACCGTCATGACTAAGCA